>JAABKJ010026545.1:3371570-3583051 GCA_011634705.1 Andricus grossulariae | reverse complement strand
TTGTAGATTTTTAAAGTTTACGAAGAAAAGACTTCGAAGCTTTAGAAGAATTTCTAATGATTTCAAGAGAATGAAAACTGGCTAAAAATGGATATTTTTGATCGAAGATTAGAATATTTTGTTGGAAATTAGTCTTTTGTGGATAAATTCAACTCTTTTTGATTTTAAATTAAAATATTTTTTGAATTAAATGTAAGCTATTACATTTTCGGTTTAAAATGCATGTTTTTTAAATAAATATTCGACTATTTGGTTCAAATCAGAACAACATTGTTGAAAATTTATTTTTTCGGTTAAAGATTCACAATTTTATTTAGAAATTCATCACTTTGCACAAAAATATAAATATTTCGTTTAACATTTGTCTTATTTTGTAGAAAATTAATTTTCTTGGTATTAAATTGATCTATTTGATTCAAATTTAAATATTTGGTTAAAAATGAACACATTTTTTTGAAAACTAGTCTTTCATGGATGAATTCTACTGCTTTTGATTTGAAATTAAAATCTCAGAAAGTTGAAAAATGGAAATATTTCTTCTCTCTTAAAAATTGGATCGTCATTACTGGAATGAAACTTAAAACTTATATTTCAGTAAATTTCACACTTATGCAATTTTAAACATGAAAACGTTGAAATAATTTTTTTTTTGTATTGTAGTTTTTCAAAGTTTGCGAAGAAAAGATTTAGAAGCTTTGAAAGAATTTCTAAAGGTTTAAAGGGAATAAAAACTGATGAAAACTGATCCTTTTGGTTGAAGATAAATCTATAATAAAAAATAAAAATAAATGAAGATAAATCTTGACTAATGAAAAATGAATTATTTTAAATTTTAAATCAAAATATTTTTGATTAAATTGTCAACTATCAGATTTTTTGTTAAAAATTCATCTTTTTTTGTTGAGAATCAGCCATTTGGTATAAAGTTAAAAATTTTGTACAAAAATCGTCTTTTATGGATAAATTCAACTCTATTTTATGCAAAATTAAAATATTTTCTGATAAAAATTGTAGCTATAATATTTTTGGTTTCGAATTTATTTTTTTCGGTTGAAAATTTATCTATTTGCTCGAAAATGAACTATTTTGTTGAATATTTATCTTGCGTGCATCAATTCATCTTCTTAAGGTTTAAAATCAAAATCTTTTTAAAAATAAACGTCAACTATTACATTTTTCTTTGAGAATTCATATTTTTAGGTTGAAAATTTAGCTAGTTGGTTCAAAATGGACTATTTTCTTAAAATTTCGTCTTTTGTGGATAAACTCAACGCTTTCTTATTAAATTTTAAATTTTAAACTACTTTCGGAAAAATGAATTTTTTTTCTTGGTTGAACATTCTTCACTTCATTTAAAATTTTATCTCTTTAGTTGAAAATGTAACTATTTCGTTAAGAATTTGTCTCATTTCGTTCAAAATTAATCTGGTTGTTGGAAAATTTACTTATTTGGTTAAAAATAAAAACATTTGGTTGAAAATTCACTATTTTGTTGAAAATTCATCTTTCATGAATAATTTTAACTTTTTTTCATTCAAAACTCAATTTTTTTCAAATTAAATATCAAATATGACATTGTTGTTGTTAAATATTTATCATTTTAATTGGAAATTCATCTCTTTGGGTGAAAATGTAAATATTATGTTGCAAATTTGTCTTGTTTCGTCGAAAATTAATCTTCTGAGTAGAAAATGCATCGATTCAATAAAAAATGGTGATATTTGGTAAAAATGAACTATTTTGTAAAAAATTCGTCTTTTATGAACAAATCTAATGTCGATTATCACAGTTTTTGTTAACAATTTATAATTTTTGGTTGAAAAATCAACAATTTGGATTCAAATGAACTATTTTCTGAAAAAATTATCTTTCTGGGTTAAAAAATTCCAGTATTTTGTAAAAAATTCGGCTTTTATGGACAAATCTTATGTCAATTATTACATTTTTCGTTAACAATTCATATTTCTTGGTTGAAAAATCAACGATTTGGATTTAAATTAACTATTTCTGAAAAAAAATGTTTCTGATTAAAAAAGTTTTATTATTTTGTAGAAAATTTGTCCCTTTTTTTAACAATTTCATCTTCTTTGGTTAAAATTACAGCAGGTCAAAAAGTAATCTGTTTTTGTTTCAGGAATTAACTCTTTTGTTGAAAATTCCTCTTTTTTATTACTCAAACTTTCTATATTTGAAATTGAAATTTCTTTGTTGAAATATCAAATATTCAATTTTTTCTTCATATTCTTGATTATAGTTGAAAGTTGATCTCTTTTTTCCGCTGTACCGCTCAATTACAAGAAAGCCGCTATACGTGTCCAATATTTTTCGACGTTGTATCGATTTATACTAGTCTCATCTCAAAGTCAATGTCGCAGAGCAGGCCATCCCCTTGTAAGTGCAATGACGCGACACGCGCGGACTGAACGACTAGACTGGAGGTTTATATTTTGGCCGTGCGGGGCGCTATATCGCTGGTTGAATCTATAATTTGGCTTCACTTCTATATTCAATAACGCTGTTTTAGTTGAGTCACTTACTGGTTTACCCAGTCAAATTTGGAAAATCACTGATGCATCAGTGATGAATCAAAATACTGATTCAACCAGTGGTAATTCAAAATACTGATTCAACCAGTGATAATACAAAATCCTGATTCAACCTGTCATAATTAAAAATACTGATTCAAATAATCATAATTCAAAATACTGATTCAACCAGTGATAATTCAAAATACTGATTCAAACAGTTATAATTCAAAATGCTGATTCAACCAGTGATAATTCAAAATACTGATTCAACCAGTGATAATACAAAATACTGATTCAACCAGTTATAATTCAAAGTATTGATTCAATCCGTGATAATTCAAAATACTGATTGAACCCGTGATAATTTCACTTCTTCAGATTGAAGATTCAATGCGCGAATAGGTCAAACTTGTGAAATATGAATGAAATTTTTTAAAATTAATAAATACTCTTGAATATTTCTAGCACAATATATAATGTTATCAAACTTCAAAATTATATTTTCATCATTGAAAATATAGTAAACATGTAAAAAATTATCTTCTGATTTCATTTTGTTAATAACATAAAGAAAGTATTGAATTATTGAAAATATTTTTCGCATTTGGTTTATTTATCAGCTTCACAGTTTATAAAATCCCATTTTAAATTTTATGTGTATGGTAGAAAATGATGCAATTAATTTTTTTTGTAATTAGTTCAATTTTGAAGATTTGAAATCTAATATTAGTCGATTTTAATGATTTTAAATTTAAAACTATTCCATTAAATTGTATTTAATGAGAAATTGTTAACAATATTAGAATACTATTTTGTTGTGCATGAACTTTTTTGTTGAAAATTAATATTTTTAGGTTAAAAATTTACCTCTTTTGATAAACAATCGTCTCTTTGGTTGAAAAATTTGAGAAAAAAAAAGTTGAAAAATGCAACCGCTTTTGCAGAAAATTATTCTTTTCTGGTTGAGAATTCAACTATTTTGTTGAAAATTTATATATTCGGTAAAAAATAAACTGCTTGTAGAACATTTTATTTCTTTGCTCAAAAATTCAACAAACGGGTATAAAATTCAACTATTTAGTTCTAAATGAACCTTTTTTTAATTAAAAATGTATATTTTCTGGTTAAAAAATCAACTTTTTGAGAAAACATTAATCCGCTTTGGTTAAGGATTCAAGAAATTTGTCAAAAATGTATCTATTTGTTTGAAAATTACCTTTTTTTTGTTAAAAATTCATATATTCGGGTTACAAACTGGACAGACTTCTCGAATTCTGGCATAAGATTTTGAAATTTTTGTAGAACAATCAACTATTTAGTTGAAAATTCAACGTTTCAGATGAAAATGAACTTTTTCGTTAGAAATTCATACTTTTGAGTCGAAAATTATCTTTTCAGCCCAAAAATTCCCCAGTTTGGTAAAAAATTCAACTGTTTGGTAGCAAATTAACTTTTTTGCTGAAATTTCATAATTTAGGTACAAAAATTTCACTCTTTTGTTGAAAATTCTTAATTCTGATTGAAAAATTCATTCTTTTTCGCAGAAATGTTATATTTCTTTCATTAAAAATTTAGATTCTTTGTACAAAATTAATCTTATATGGTTGAAAATTGAATTATTGTTGAAAATTTGTCTCTCTAGGTTCATAATTTAACTATTTGGTATGAAATTTATTTATTCTGTTTAAATTTCTTTCGCGTAAAATTACTTTTCTTCGTAGAATATATAAATATTCAGTTAAATATATATAAAAGCCTTAAAATAAAAAAGCTATAAAATAAAGCTTCATATTTCTCATTAAAGGATTACCTATAGTAAAAATTAATTTTCCTACTGAAAATTTAACGAATCAGTTTTTTGTTGAAAATTCAGAGTTTTTATATGCAAACTCAACTATTTGTTTCGAAAACAAAGTTTTTTGTTTAAAATTCATATTTTCGGATTGGACATTTAACTCTTTTGTCAAAAATTTTTCTGTGGCTTGAGAATTAAACTGTTTTTATTAATTCTTCATTTTTGGGTTGAAAATTCAATTATTTTGGTAGAAAATTCAACTGTTTTGTTAAAAATTTACTTTTTTATTGAAAATTCTACTGTTTTGTTGAAAATTCAACTGTTTCGTAGATAATTTGCCTTTTTCGCTTAAAAATTCAACAATGCAGTCAATGATACAACTACTAAGCTAAAGTTATTCTGTTTTGGTTGAAAATTTGATAATTTTGCTGAAAATTCGCATTTTTTAATAGAATTCAAATAATCAATTTTTCGTTCAAAATTCGTTCTTTATCTTCAAATTAAACTCTTTTTTATATAAAATTGAACAATTTTCATGGAGATATCAACTATTACATTTTTAGTTGAAAATTCGTACTTTTTTAGTTTTTGTTCATAATTCTAATTAAAATCCTTCCGTTTTTTGGATTCATCAATTTAGTTGAAAATTCGTCTCTTTTTTTGAAAATTTAACTATTTTGTTGAAAATACATCTTTTTTGTTGTCTTTTTAGCTATTTTTCAATGAAATGTTGCCTCAAATTCGAACTAGAAAGTCCTTAGAACAAAAATACTGCAAATTGGATAATGTTCTGTTCAAATTATTTTGATAATTTTGCATTAATTAACTGGGGAATATATCACGGTTTGATCTAACTGAAGATATTTCCACGCTTTACAAAGTTGAACTCAACTCACAAGCAAACTAGTTTGATGTTGTTAGTATCAATTTTCTCTGTGTGACTAACATTATTATTACCGTATAATTATTGTATTTCACCTGAGGTGGTTTTTGCATCGTTCCTGCTTATCGCATAAATTACCATAATTATTGCAGCAATTAAAAATGAATAATTACCAGATTCAGATTCCTATCCTTGCAATGAATAATGGATAAAATAGAAGATGCTTTCTTTATGAATAGTTTATGAATTCGCCTTGTACTTATTTTCAATCCTGATATTTAAAAACTTTTTAAAAACTTTTTTCTTCTTTCAAAGCTACGATCATGTTTTCATAAATTATAAGAAACTCGTGGTTTTTTCATACTCATGAAGATAATTTTCTACAATAAACTTGAATTTTCAACCAAGTACTTAAATTTTCAACTAAAGAAGATGAATTGTCAACCAAATGATTGAAATTTAAACTAAAAAATATAACTTTTCAACAAAAAATGGAATACTTATATTTTTAGTTGAGGAAATTAATTTTCTACCAAAAATCAAACGAATTTTTAAGAAAGTAGTTTAATTTTCAACCAAAGGGTTGAATCTTCAAGAAAAAAATAATAATTTCTAACAACAAAGTAGTTCAACTTTATAACTAAGTATCAGCATTTTTTATTTAAAAAAAAATACTTTTCATCACAAATATAATGGTAGAATTTTCTACCAAGTACTTGAATTTTCAATTGAAAAACATGAATTTTGAACCTAACAGTTTAATTATCGAACCAATATTGAAACGAAATCTGAACAAAGTAGTTAGGTTTGCAAACAAACAGATGAATCTTCATTCAAAAAATTAATTAAAAAAAAATTGGTTAAACTTTCGATTTTATCGTGAATTTTTAACCAAAAAAGATGAGTTTTAAAAAAATAGTAGCGTATTCAACAAAATTATTAAATTTTTAATTTAATAGTAAGATTTTGAACCAAACGAGATCAAATAATGATATTTTCAGTTAAAAAAGTAATTTTTAACCGCAAATGAAACAAATGTTTCAACAAAATAGCTTATTTCTTAAACAAGGAGATGAATCTGCAACCAAAAATGTACCGTAAATTTGAAACAAGTAGTTGATTTTTCAACTAAATAAAACAAATTCTTAACGAAACATGTTGTAGTTGATATTTACACAAAAAGTATTTTTAATTTAAATCAAAAAACAGTTGAATTCAACCAGAAATGTCGAACTTTTATCAAATTGTTGAATCTTGTACCAAAGAATATTAACTTTCATCCAAACAGATGCATTTTTAGCAAAAAAAAAATTAGTTTTTTTACCGAAGAGAATCATTTTCTACCCAAAAAGAGAAATTAAAAAAAATACATGAATTTGAACCAGAAAAGAATATTTTTTTAATAGAAATAACAATTTTCAATCAAAAATTAAATAGTTACATTTTCAGTAAAGAAAATGAATACTCAAGAAAATTTTTTTTTCAGCAAAATAGATAAATTTTCAACCGCAGCGATAAATTTTCAACTAAAATGATCAATCTCAAAAAATTTAATTTTTAAGAAAAAAGTTGAATTTTTAATTCAAATACTTAATTTTTTTTTAACAAAATAGATGTATTTTTCTACAAAACAGATAAATTGTCAACACAAGACATGCTTTTTTTAACAATTCGTTGGATTTTTAACTTTAAATGAATAATTTTTAACCAAATGGTTGAATTTTACACTAAACAGGATCAATTTTCAATCTAGAATAAAATAATTAAATTTCAAGTTAAAAAAATTAATTTTTAATCAAAAGTGACACAAATTTTTAACCGAAGAATTAAGTTTTTAACCAAATAGATGAATCAGCATTACAAAAGAATTAATTTTTAACAATTAGGTTTAACTTTTAACTAATTAGTTGAATTTTTTACGAAAAAAAATACTTTTTAACAAAATGGTTGCACTTTCAACAAAATAATTACATTTTTCACTAAGTATGTAGTAAAATTTTGAATCAGACGAGATAAATTTTGAACCTAAAATACATAGAATGGTAGACTTTCCAAGCAACTATTTCAATTTTTAACTCAAAAATATGAATTTTTAACAGAATAGTTCAATTTTGAACTAAAAAATATGAATTTTTGTCCAAAAGTAAAAATAGTCGGATTTTCAGTTTGAAAAAATTAATTTTTATCCACAAATGAAACGAATTTTCAAAAAACTAGTTCATATTTCAACCAAAGAGATCAATCTCTAACTCTCAGTTCAGCTCTGAGTAACAATTTGAAAAAATGTAGAAAATTTCAGAAAAAAACGCAACTGTCTAGAATTACAATAGAATAAGATAGTTAATAATGAAAATAAATGGTTTAAACAATTATATTTTTTAAATTGGATTAATTATTACCTTGCTCTTGAAATGTTGGCAAAAAGTTAAATATTTCAGAAAAAACCGTAAATTTCTAGCATCAGTCAAAAACAATATTATTGATAATAATAATTAATATTTTGAACAATTATTTGAAAATAATTTAATTGATCTTTGCCCGCTCTAATTGAAAGTTGAAGACAAGTGGAAATTTTGTTGAAAAAACGTCACTTTCTATCCCTATTCCAAGAGGAAGTTCTTGAAAACAATACTAAATTGTTTAAACAATGCATGTGAGATCCAATTATAATTAAAAAGTAGTACTTTATGTACTAGAAACAATTTTCATTGAAAAAACAGCAAAAAATTCATAATGAGCGCGAAAAACTCGCAAAACTAATTTTTTTACTTATGGGGTTATTGTGGGACCCTATAAAACAGACTTATGCGATTTGCGACGGATTGAAATGAAATACGAATTCTGATCTAACTTTCAGATCAGATTTTTTAGATAGAAAATATTTCATTTATAAATTAATAAAATGCACTTTGAGTTCATGTTTGCTTCGAAATAAGTTCATTTAAGTTTGTAGTGTGTTGAAATTCACAAAAAATAGTATAATATTTTTTGTTTAAATAACATTTACGTCAAAAAATGTGTTTTTCCACAGTATAAGATGTAAAATTCACGTAATGTATACAAATACGGCATTTACTTCCGTATTTTAATGTTGTAGTACGGAATTTTCAGCCGTATTTTAATTTTGTATTCCGGCATTTTTGCCCTATTTTAATTTTGTTTCTCGAGACGTTTACCAATAATGATTGCAATATTTTTTAAAGCAATTTTTACTGCCAAAAAAGTTGAAATGCGAGAAGAAATTTCGTTGATATCCAAATTTTCTGTTCCAGAAAATTCAAGTTCGGCGAAATTCACCGTACTAGAAAATTCATATCCGGCGAAAAATTTCAGACTAAAAAATTAAAATACGGCAAAAAATGCCGGACTACAAAATTAGAATAAGGCAAAAAATGTAATGAGCAATTCTTTAGTGTGCTTTCATTGTGATATTCTTGATTATATGACAATTTCTGTGTATTTATAACTTAGTATTCTTCATTTTATGACAAAATAGTAAAATATTGTACTATTTTTCCTAAGAAGCGAAAAACATTATCGGAACAGAAAGTTCCTTGACACAAAAATTTTCCGGACTAAAATCTTTAAATACGGCAAAATTTGCCGGAGCTCAATACTCGACATAAAATTCATCTGAAACACTTTTTTTCAATAAAAACTTATTTTTAGTATGCGATAAATACTTTAAACTTTACAAAAAAATCGTGAAAACACTTTAATGCACAAATTAAAATGCATCTTAAAAATAATACCTACTCTTTAAATCTGAATAAGTAGAGATTTTGCTAATGCAATTAGTAGCATTGTGTCTGACTGTTAAGTTAGTAATTTTATTATTTCATACTACACGAAATGATAATGTTTGCGGTACTAAATGAATTAGGAAGGGTATGCTACTAATCTGCTCAGTAGTACTAACTTAATAATTCAATGAGTAGCAATGAATTGCTATGGAAAAATAATTGTTTAATTGTTTAATACTTTCCGATGGTTGTTAATTTTGTTTTCTTAATTTATATTCTCAGATCATATTTTTATTTTAACAATAATGATTGTCTATGAACAATATAATATTCAAAATTCAAGCATTACAGATATTTTCTATTTTCAAAACTTTTCAAATCAATACGTTAATATTTTTTTTAACTTTTTAAAACAATACTTCAATCTACTTTATGCAATAAAGAATTATTTAATACTTTTAATCGTTTTTGTATCATTATTCCCTTCTTTTAGGATAATAAATAGAAAATAGTAACCTTATTTTACTTTTGAAAATGCCGTGAGATTCAAATTTCGCGGTTGTTTGGAAATTTAATTTTCGCTCCGAGACAAGAGATGGCGCTGAAAGTCGTGTACGCAAAAATACATTGGACTCTTATGGCAGCTTTCACCAGTGCCATTACGAGTAGATTCTGACTTCAATTTCTTGCAAGTTGAATGATTTTGGTCACTGATATTATTATTTTTGTCGTCTGTTTAGTTTCTTAAAAAATGGGTAATTTTTGGTTTAATAATAAAGAATAAGTGAATAGTTTAAAGGGAACAGGGAAAGTGTCGTTAAGAAAAGTTAGGTTAAGTAAAATGTATTTTCAGACAAATTATACATCTTCGAGGCTTATGGTGTGCAGAAATTGGCAAACGTACTGCAGAATCACCAGACTCGACTTAATTTTAAGGAATATTGATGTGACTTTTCTTGTGCACAAATTTAGAATAATACAAACATTTTCAGGACCTACAACTTCGTAATAGCATAGCCAATTCCTTCAGTAGGTATAGTTACTAATTCATTTAGTCAGTAATTCTTACACATTCCCAGATAACAATCGTGCGACGCACACTTCAAGCACGCGTGCGAGTAGCATGATGCGACCCATATCGCACGCAAATGGCAGGCACATTCCGCGACAAAGTGATGGGTAAATGCGTGCGTGCACATTGAGGCTCATTCAGCCATCTTTCAAAATTCCCTGTTCCATATCAGAATCATAGTTCTTTGCGGAAATACATTGTTCTGACTTAAAATCACAATTCTTTTGGAAAATTCCCCATTTCAAATCAAAATTGTAATTATTTTCCGAAAATGACCTGTTTCAAAGGAGAATCATAATTATTTTGAAGATTTCCCGTTCCGAGTCCAAATTGTAATTCTTTTTGAAAATTCCCTGTTCCAACTTGAAATCACAATTCCGTTGGAAAAATCCCCGCTTCAATTAAAAACTGTAATTCTTTTGGAAAATTACCTATTCTACATCAGAATTATATATTTTTTTTCGAAAATTCCCTGTTCCAAATAAAAATTGTAATTCATTTGCAAAATTATCTTTTCCATATCAGAATTATAGTTCTTTTAAAAAATTTCTTGTTCCAACTTAAAATCATAATTCTTTTAGAAAATTCCCCATTCCAAATCAAAATTGTAATTCTTTTGAAAAATTCCCCGTTTCAATTCCAAATTGTAATTTCGTTGAAAAATTATCTGTTTCATATCAGAATCATAATTATTTTGAAAAATTTCCCGTTCAAAGTCCAAATTGCAATTTTTTTTTAAAATTCCCTGTTCCAACTTAAAATTATAATTCCTTTGGAAAAATCTCCGTTCCAATTTAAAATTGTTCTTCTTTTTGCAAAATTGCCTGTTCCATATCAGAATTATAGATTTTTTTTCGAAAATTCCCCGTTACAATTCAAAATTGTAATTATTTTGGATAATTCTCTGTTCCATATCAGAAGTATACTTTTTTGCGAAAATGACCTGTTAAAAATCAAAATCATAATTATTTTAGAAAATTCCCCGTTCCGAGTCCAAACTGTAATTCTTTTTGAAAATTCCCTGTTCCAACTTAAAATCATAGTTCCTTTGGAAAAATGCCTGTTCTAAATGAGAATCATAATTCCTTTGGAAAATTCCCCGCTCTAATTCTAAACTGTAATTCTTTTGGAAAATTACCTGTTTCATATTAGGATTATAGTTCTTTTCGAGAATTCCCTGTTCCAAATTAGAATCATCATTCTCTTGGAAAATTCCCCATTCCAAATCAAAATTGTAATTCTTTTTGAGATTTCCCCTTTCTAATTCAAAATTGTAATTCTTTTGCGAAATTCCCTGTTCCATATCAGAATTATAGTTCTTTTCAAAAATTACTTGTTCCAACTTAAAATCATAATTCTTTTAGAAAATTCGCCATTCCAAGTCAAAATTGTAATTAGTTTGGAAAATTCCCTATTCCAATTCAAAATTGTGAATCTTTTTCGAAAAGTACCTATGTCAAAACAGAATAATAATTATTTTTGAAAATTCCCTGTTCCGAGTCCTAATTGTAATTCTACTTGAGAATTCCCCGTTTCAATTCAAAATTGTAATTCTTTTGCAAAGTGACCTGTTCCATATCACAATTATAGATTTTTTTGGAAATTCCCCGTTGCAATTCAAAATTGTAATTATCTTGAAAAATTCTCTCTTTCACATCAGAAGTATACTCCTTCACGAAAATTACCTGTTCCAAATCAGAATCAGAATTATATTGGACAAAATTCCCGCTCCAATTCAAAACTGTCATTCTTTTGGAAAATTATCTGTTCCATATTAGAATTATAGTTCTTTTCGAGCATTCCCTGTTCCAAATTAGAATCATAATTCTCTTGAAGAATTCCCCATTCCAAATAAAAAATGTAATTCTTTTTGAAAATTCCCCTTTCCAATTTAAAATTGTAATTTTTTCGCAAAATTCCCTGTTCCATATCAAAATCATAGTTCTCTTAAAAAATTACATATTTCAAATCAGAAGCATAATTCTTTTGGAAAATTCCCCGTTTCGAACCAAAATTGTATTTTTTTTTGTAAATTCCCCGTTCGAATTGAATTTTGTAACTTTTGGGAAAATTACCTGTTCCATATCAGAATTATAGTTTTTTTTTAAATTCCCTGTTTCAAATAAAAATTTCAATTCGTTTGCAAAATACCCTGTTTCAAAGCAGAATAATAATTATTTTTGATGATTTCCCGTTCCGAGTCCAAATTGTAATTCTTCTTGAAAATTCTCCGTTCCAACTCAAAATTGTAATTCTTTCGCAAAGTTCCGTGTTCCATATCAAAATTATAGTTCTTTTCTAAAATTCCTTCTTCCAACTTGAAACCATAATTCGTTTGGAAAATTCCCCATTCCAATTCAAAATTGTGATTTCTTTTCGAAAAGTACCTATCTCAAAGCAGAATTATAATTATTTTTGAAAATTTCCCGTTCCAAGTCCAAATTGTAATTCTTTTTGAAAATTCTCTGTTCCAACTTAAAATCATCATTCCTTTGGAAAAATCTCTGTTCTAAATCAGAATCATAATTCTTTTTGAAAATTTCTCGTTTCAATTCAAAATTGTAATTCTTTCGCAAAATTCCCTGTTCCATATCAGAATTAGACTTCTTTGCGAAAATTACCCGTTTCAACTTAAATTCATAATTCTTTTTGAAGAATTTCCTGTTCTAAATCAGAATCATAATTCTTTTGGAAAATTCCCCATTCCACTTCAAAATTGATTTTCTTTTGCGAAAATTGCGTCTCATATCAGAATTATAGTTCTTTTTGAGAATTCCCTGTTCCAAATCAGAATCATAATTCTTTTGGTAAATTCCCTGTTTGACTCCAAATTGTAATTCTTTTGAAAAATTATCGTTCCATTGGAAAATTATAATTTTTTTTGAAAAATTACCTGTTCCACATCAGAAGTATACTTCTTTGCGAAAATTCCCCGTTTCAAGTTAAATTCATAATTGTTTTTGGAAAATTCCCTGTTTTGAAGCAGAATCATAATTCTTTTGGAAAATTTCCCGTTCCAAGTTCAAATTGTAATTCTTTTTGAAAATTCCCCTTTCCAATTCAAAATTGTAGTTCTTTCGCAAAATTCCCTGTTCCATATCAGAATTATAGTTCTCTTCAAAAATTCCATATTTCAAATTAGAATCATAATTTTTTTGGAAAATTCCACGTTCCGAACCAAAATTTTATTATTTTATTTGTAAATTCCACGTTCAAATTGAAATTTGTAACTTTTGGGAAAATAGCCTATTCCATATCAGAATTATAGATTTTTTTCGAAAATTCCTTGTTTTAAATAAAAATTTTAATTCATTTGTAAAATTCCCTGTTCCATATCAGAATTATAGTTCTTTTCGAAAATTCGTTGTTCTAACTTAAAATCACAATTCTTTTGGAAAATTCCCGATTCCAAATCAAAATTGTAATTCTTTTCCGAAAATTACCTGTTTCAAAGCAGAATCATAACTATTTTGAAGATTTCCCGTTCCGAGTCCAAATTGTAATTCTTTTTGAAAATTCCCCATTTAAATTCAAAATTGTACTTCTTTTGCAAAATTAGCGGTTCCATATCAGAATTATAGATTATTTTGAAAATTCCCCGTTGCAATTCAAAATTGTAATTATTTTGGAAAATTCTCTGTTACATTTCAGAAGTATATACCTTTTCGAAAATTACCTGTTCCAAATCAGAATGATAATTATTTTGGAAAATTCCCCGTTCCGAGTCCAAATTGTAATTCTTTTTGAAAATTCCCTCTTCCAACTTAAAATCATAATTCCTTTGGAAAAATCCCCGCTACAATTAAAAACTGTAATTCTTTGGAAAATTCCCCGTTCCGAGTCTAAATTGTAATTCTTTTTGAAAATTCCCTGTTTCAACTTAAAATCATAATTCCTTTGGAAAAATCCCTGTTCTAAATCAGAATCAGAATTGTTTTGGAAAATTCCTTGCTCCAATTCAAAACTTTAATTCTTTTGGAAAATTCCCCGTTCCGACTCTAAGTAGTCATTCTTTTTGAAAATTCCCTATTTCAACTTAAAATCATCATTCCTTTGGAAAAATCCCTGTTCTGAATCAGAATTATAATTCTTTTGGAAAATTCCCCGCCCAAATTCAAAACTGTAATTCTTTTTGAAAATTACCTGTTCCATATCAGAATTATAGTTCTTTTCGAGAATTCCCTGTTCTAAATTAGAATCATAATTCTTTTGAAAAATTCCACGTTCCAAATCAAAATGGTATTTTTTTTTCGCGAATTTCCCCGCTCCCATTCAAAATTGTAACTTTTGGGAAAATTACCTGTACCATATCAGAAGTATAGTTTTTTTTCAAAAATTCCCCGTGTCAAATAAAAATTGTAAATCATTTGCAAAATTCCCTTTTCCATATCAGAATTATAGTTCTTTAAAAAAAATCCCTTGTTCCGACTTAAAATCATAATTCTTTTGGAAACTTCGCCATTCCAAATCCAAATTGTAATTCTTTTGCGAAAATTACCTGTTTCAAAACAGAATCATAATTATTTTTGAAAATTCCTCGTTCCAAGTCCAAATTGCAATTCTTTTTTAAAATTCCCCGTTCCAATTCAAATTGTAATTCTTTCGCAAAATTGCCTGTTCCATATCAGAATTATACTTCTTTGCGAAAATTCCTCGTTTCGACTTAAATTCATAATTCTTTTTGGAAAATTCCCTGTTCTAAATCAGAATCATAATTCTTTTAGAAAATTCCCTGTTTGAGTCTAAATAGAAATTCATTTGGAAAATTCCTCGTTCCATATCACAATTATAGATCTTTTCGAAAAATTCCGTGTTCCAACTTGAAATAATAATTCGTTTAGAAAATTCTTGTTCCATATCCGAATTATAGTTCTTTTCGAACCCCTCGATCAAAAGACTTTTGAAATATTTATTTTACTATAATCGGATGAAATATCCTGGTCATTTGATTAAATTGCCCGCCGTTTCTCTGTTTTTCCCCGGTTAACAAAATTCTTGGCCCTTTCCCGGTTACATTTAAGAAATCTAAACCCTGATAAAATTTTTTTTCTTCTATCCGTTGACGAAAATTCCTCGTAAAGGATCTTTGATATCCACGGCTCATGGAGAAATCGTGCCTAGATTTAGCAAGACATTTATTAGGCACAGAACCATATCTGAGAATTAACGAAGCAATCTTAAAGGATTTCATCACACATAAGATCGTAAAAGCATATTACTAACGTTTAACCTCAGGTTCACATCATGAAGCTGTTTTTATTTTGATGAAATAACTAGAGTCTCTAGTTCAGCTTTTAAATTAAAAAAAAAGTTTGAGCGCGCCCAGGGTGCGCAACTATTAGATCTTGCGCTTAGCGTTCGATAATTTGTTTACATTACGCTACGCGGTCGCTCATTGTAATTCCCCAACATTTTTGTATAGGACTTTTAAAATTAAGGGTCACACCATGGACAGCTGAAGTGATTGTGAATTCTCTTTAGTTAAAGCTCCTTCTGCTTTAACGAGAACCTTCTCATCACGCGTCCTGTGAGAAAAAAGAGGTCAAAAGCCAATTTTTAGATTAGATTTTAGCAAACAATTTTGTTATTAAGAATTTTATTGTACCTTGATTCTTTCTTCTAACAATTTAATTTGTTTACTGGTAATGCCATTTTCACGATTAAAACGAAAGGTAAGCGTCTTATTAAAAAATAATTCATAAAAAATTTGTCGATCCTTTTTTGGTGAATAACTTTTGTCTATTCATTTTTTTTCGTATCTTGTGTATCAGTCTTTCGAAAAAAAGAAGAATGTAATATAAAAACTATTGATTTCTTCTTGTTTGGTCCCTTGATTCGCAGATGAGTGAAACATTAGGATGGTCTAAAAACGCAAAAAAATCACGATTAGCGTCAAAAACTCGCAAAACCCATTTTTCCATTTATGTGGTATTTTTGGGACACTATAAAACAGGCTTATGGTTTTTTTTTCTTATGGAAAAATACATTTTAAACAATCTGGAGCTTGCGCAACCTTTAAATATCATTTTTTTTAAATTGATTTTTCTTTGTAGGGATTCGAACAAATTTCCGGACGTTATCCATAAGAATACGAAAACAAATTTCCATTGTATTTTGGGACCATCCTAGTTAAAAAGGCCAAAAGAAAAGGAAGGTTGAGGGAGATCCATTGTAAATTTTGCTGCGGTCAAACCAGTCGTCGATTCATTTGCAACCCTTGTTCTCTCCCACGGAAGAGGTTTCTCTTCTCCTTTTTCATTCGCATCTGCGAAGTAACTGTGAACCAATGTGGTCACCAACCAGGACCACATAGACACACCTAAACTTCACAGAGGATATGCAATTTTGTTCGACCATTCTGTTTGATCGAATTCCCCCAAGCGGACTTTAATTCATTTAAAATCTGCACTATTTTTCACCTGAAACTTTCTCAATTTCTTTCTAAAAATTTGAAAATCCTCAATTTCTGAAAAAAGATCTTTCTCCTTCGCTCTGCTGGCAATCGGAAGACGTGAGGTTCGATTCCCTTCGAAGCAAAGGAGAAAGATCTTTTTTTAGAAATTAAAAAATTTTAATTTCTTATGAAAGATCTTTCTCCTTCCCTCCAATCTCTCTAGTAGCTTAGTGGTTAAAGCACCTAACCGGCAATCGGAAGACGTGAGGTTCGATTCCCATCTAAGCGAAGGAGAAAAATCTTTTTTCAGAAATTCAAAATTTTCAATTTCTGAAATAAGATCATTCTCCTTCGCTCCGGTCTCTCTAGTAGCTTAGTGGTTTAAAGTACTCGACCGGCAATCGGAAGACGTGAGGTTCAATTCGCACTGGATCGAAGGATGAAATTATATTTTTTCAAAAATTAAAAATGTCTCATTTCCGATAAAAGATCTTTCTTCTTCGCTCCGGTATCTCTAGTAGCTTCGTAATTAAAGCACTCGGCTGGCAACCGGAAGACGTGAGGTTCGATTCGCACCGGAGCGAAGGAGAAAGCTATTTTTCAGAAATTGAGAATTTTTAATATCTGATAAAAGATCTTTCTCCTTCGCTCTGGTCTCTTTAGTAGCTTACTGGTTAAAGCACCCGACTGGCAATCGGGAGACCTGAGGTTCGATTCCCACCGAAGCGAAGCAGAAAGATCCTTTTTCAGAAATTAAAAATGGTTCATTTCTGAGAAAAGATCTTTCTCCTTCGCTCCGGTCACTTTAGTAGCTTAGTGGTTAAAGCACCTGACCTGCAATCGGAGGACGTGAGGTTCGATTCCCACCGAAGTGAAGCAGAAAGATCCTTTTTCAGAAATTAAAAATTATTACTTTCTAAAAAAAGATCTTTCTCCTTCGCTCCGGTCTCTTTAGTAGTTTAATGGTTAAAAGCACCTGACCGGCAATCAGAAGACGTGAGGTTCGATTCGCATTGGAGCGAAGGGAAAAGATCTTTGTTCAGAAATTCAAAATTTTTAATTCCTGAAAAAAGATCTTTCTCCTTCGCTCCGGTCTCTCTAGTAGCTTAGTGTTTAAAGCACCTGACTGACAATCGGAAGACGTAAGGATCGATTCCTGATTGTGCGAAGCAGAAAGATCCTTTTTCAGAAATAAAAAATGGTTAATTTATGAAAAAACATCTTTCTCCTTAGCTCCCGTCTCTGTAGTAGCTTAGTGATTGAAGCACCTGACCGGCAATCGGAAGACGTGATGTTCGATTTGCATTGGAGCGAAGGAAAAAGATCTTTTTTCAGTAATTCAAAATTTTCAATTTCTGAAAAAAGATCTTTCTCCTTCGCTCCGGTTTCTTTAGTAGCTTAGTGCTTAAAGCACCTGACTGGCAATCGGAAGACGTGAGGTTCCATTCCTGCCGGAACAAGGCAGAAAGATCCTTTTTCAGAAATTAAACATGGTCAATTCATGAAGAAAGATCTTTCTCTTTCGCTCCGGTGTCTGTAGTAGCTTAGTGGTTAAAGCACCTGACCAGCAATCGGAAGACGTGATGTTCGATTTGCATTGGAGCGAAGGAAAAAGATCTTTTTTCAGTAATTCAAAATTTTCAAGTTCAATTTTCTAGCAAACTGTTAAGCCTTCAAGCCAAAAATATGAATGTTCTACAGAACAATTGAATTTTTAACTTGAAAATGCGAATTTTCAACCAAAAAATTTCCAACCAAATAGTTGAATTTTCAGCCATAATAATTGAATTTTCAACCCAAAAAACAAATTTTCAAGAAAATAGTTGAATTTTTGACCAAAAAATATGAATTTTCATCAAGAAAGTTAATTTTCAAGTACATAGTTCAATTTTCTACCAAACTGTTAAGATTTCAAGCAAAAAATACGAATTTCCTACAAAACAATTGAATTTTCAATTTGATAATACGAATTTTCAGCAAAAAAGTTCATGTTCAACCAAATAGTTGCATTTTGAACCACAATAATTGAATTTTCAACCCTAAAACAAAATTTTCAAGAAAAAAGTATGTCATCGCTCAAAAAAAGTGTCAAATTGTGTCCAAGTCACGGTGAATCCGAGGTCTTGGACAAGTTTTCTATACTAAAACTAACATTTAAAAAATACCTGTATCGTAGAAGCCTTGACTTTCGCTGGTTTCTCCAACAAATTCGGAATTATACTCGGAGCCAAAGGTTTCTTAGATTTCAGAAGCAGAGACTCTTCCGTCTTCGAGAAACTTGTACTACATTTTGCAGCATTCACAACTTTCAGCCCCACTTTAAAAATCGGACTATCATTTAGATCATCCTCGATGTCATCCCCAGAATTTTGTTTCTGTTTTTCAAGAAATTGCTGCTGCTCAAATCTCCTTTTCCTCAGCTCTATCTCATTCGTATCTTCCATACCTTCAGCGATCATTTCTGGATCTTCAGGTCCCTTCGATTCGTCCCACACGGCACCTAGACTATCAATATTCTTCCACTTGAATTTCCTTTCGCGACCAGCGCCTTCAGAATGCAAATCTCCATCCTCAAAAAGCATATCTTGCAATAATCTAACTTCTCGCTGATCATCGTCCAAAACTTGTCGAGCGTGAATCTTGCCAAGCTGATTTCTCATCTGATCCTCATCAATGATATCATCGTCTCCTTCTTCCCTCTCGAGCCTGTCCAAACCCTTTTCATCTTCATCCGCCGAATCCCAATCACTTTCACTCAACTCAGCCTCATTTTCCAAAAAATTCTTAGCCACTTTCTTGATATCCTTTTTCGGAATCATGACTACCTCATTTTCTTCGGAGTCATAATCGATAAACTGTTCTTCCTCTTCTTCTTTCTCCTCTTCCTCTTCTTCATCTTCTTCTTCTTCCGATAAATATGTAACTTTGTTTGCATCAATGTCTTCTTCATCATCTGATAAAACCAATTTTTGTATCTTCTTCTTTCCCTTCTTGTTCTCTTCTTTCTCAGCCTCATCCTCCTCGTCGGAAGAAACAACTTTCAATCTGCTACCCAGCAACTTTAAATCAGCCATCTTCTTCGGTGAAGCTTTCGTCGGACTTCTCGATTCCTCATCTAAAGTCAGCTTCATATCCTGCGAATTTTCATCCATTCCAAAAGCTTTCTCTGATTCCTTAACGAAAGGCGCTGAAGAAAAACTTCCAGAACACAGATCTAATAACTGTGAGTCCGTAACTTTCGACTGAGTTGAAGGATTCATTAGAGGATGAAGACCTTTTCTAACTAGGGGAGTTTCGCTGAACTTTCCAGAACACAAGTCCATCAACTCATCTACATTAACCGCGTCAGGGGAGTCTTGGAATAGTTTTTTCTGTAACCCACACAATTTGTCTAGATTTACAGAAGCCTGGGGACGTTTCTCTACAGAACTAGGTTCCTGCGAAAGCGAATCGTTCATTTGATCTAAAGAATCTCCTTCTTTAAATGCCGAATCCTTTGTCCCGGAATCTGAAGTTTTATTCAAAGCTGAGAGTTGAGTTATGGGAGAGATGAGACTTAAACGATTCGGTTCCACGAGAGGAGTTTGACAAGTTAGGGATGCTCTCTCGCTCATTTTGGGACGCATTTCATCTTCATTGTCACTTGCCCAACCATCGCTGACGTCGCCAAACATGTCGACATCGGTTTTGGTTCGCTGGAATTTTTTTCTTGAATCTGCGTTCACTTCCTCGAGATCGTTGACTTCCTTTTCTGGAATTTCCGGTTCTGATTGATTGGAATCATCTTCAAAAGCTGTGGTTATGCGTCGAAGTTTTTTGGGATGGTCCAGGTCTTCATCTTTCTTTTCCTCGTCTTCATTCTCTTCTTCGTCATCAGCTTCTATTTCATTATCATCATCTTCTTTTTCTACATCTTCCTCTAATTCTTCTTCATCTTCTTCATCTTCGTCATCTTCTCTTTCTCCATCGGCTATATTCTCATCTTCACTAACTTCCGCTTCTTCATCTGCAAACTCACAATTCAATTTTTTTTTCTCTTTTATAATAACATCGTTCTCTTCCGGTTCGCTTTCACCACTACTTTC
Organism: Andricus grossulariae; assembly: GCA_011634705.1. Classification (NCBI taxonomy): domain Eukaryota; kingdom Metazoa; phylum Arthropoda; class Insecta; order Hymenoptera; family Cynipidae; genus Andricus; species Andricus grossulariae. The sequence goes on along the minus strand of JAABKJ010026545.1, from coordinate 3,562,551 downwards.
TTCATCGAATTCCTCTTCATCATCCAGCAATAATTCATCCTTGTCTTCGGGTTCCATTTCGTCACCGAGATATTCGTCAAGTGCTTTCGAAGCTTCTTCTTTTTGCCGCCACTCTTCATTGCGCTTGCTTGACATTTTCTGCTCAAGTTCTTCTCTAAGTTTCTTTAGTTTTGCTCCTGGCTTATTCAGTTCATGATCCTCGGCAGCATTCAGCATTTTATAGGGGAGAACCTGAAAAAATAAAATAGTCCTAAATTTTTCAGTTTTAAAATTGAAGTTTAAAAATTTTGGAATTAAATATTTTTTTATTTAAACGCTCAATAATTTACGCATATAAAATGGAAGCTGTTAACACTTTTCAATTGCACAATTTTTAATTTAATGTATTTAAATTGCAAACTTTTATCAATTGTACAGTTCAAAGATTAAGATTCAGTTTAAAAAATAGATAACCACGTCATCATATTGAATGCTCTAAATTGAAGAATAATTCAATAAATTTGGAAATTTGGAAAATTATATCATTCTAAGCGATTTTGAGTAGTTTCAAATCAATAATTTTTCAATTGTTATTTATACATCAAAATTTGTTTAACAATATTTTTAAATATTCTCTTGAAATTATTTTTTCAAAATTGAAAAAAAAAATAATGTTTACAGGAATATAAAAAAATTATTATCTTAAAATCTTTCAAAATCCTTAAATAGCTTTAAAATTTTATTTCAAAGTCTTCAAAAATCTACATTTTGTTTCAAATTTTTTAAAATATTTTTCAATTAAAATTCTTTTTTACATTTTTCAAAACTTTTAAATTTCTTGTAAAGTAAATCTTTTTTGACAATTTTGAAAACCTTTTGAAATCTTGTGAAATATTCTCTTAAAATTAATTTTTCAAAATAAAAACCATTGGGACGACTGTGAAATCCTGAAAATTAAATTCCCGGCACGGCCAAATTTCCGAATAATAAAATTGCCCAAATTATAAAATTTCCGAAATATAAAAATTCCCGAACAGTTTATAATATTACTGAATTTCAAAATTCCCGAATAATAAAATTCTCGAATTTGAACAATTAAAAAAATTGTTTTTCAATAAACATGATTTATTTATTAAAAATACAATAATAAAATATCTGTATCAAAGCTAAATTTTGTTATTGTTTAAAGTTTTTTAAAATTATTTTTTGAATGTGAAATAGCAATTGAAAAATATATTTCTTGGTGAAAAAGTTTTTTTTTAAATGTGCATAGTATTTTAAAAATTGCAAAAAACGTTCTCGAAAGTCGAATTTATAATTTTTTTAAATAAATAAAAAGCAATTTCGAGATACGTCAGCGCTGAATTGAATCCTGCAAATTTTGTTTGGAAAATGTTATTAGATTAAGAGAAAATTTGGGAAGAATTTTTTTTTTGTTCGAGGCGCATGTTTTTTTAAATGTTATTTATTTACTAACAATATAATAATCAAATATTTTTATCAACAAAATTTTTATTTAACGTTTAATATTTTTAAAACTTATGTTGAAATTTAAAATAAAATTAACTGAACAAATATATACTTCTGGGTGAAAACTTTTAATTGAAAATGTGCATTGTATTTAAAAAAGTGGAATTTTCGACCAAAAAAGATGAATTTTCAACCCAAAAAGACGAATTTTCAACAAAAGAGTTGAGATTTCTAACTAAAACGCCGAATGTTATAATAAAATATTCGAATTTTAAACCCGAAAAGATTAATTTTCAACCAAAAAGTTAATTTTCAAACAAGAAAGATGAATCTACTTCTAAATAGTTGAACATTCACACAAAAAGACCAATTTTCAACAAAAGGGTTGACCATTCAACTAAATAGCTGAATTTTTAAACAAAAAATACAAAAATTCAACCAAAAACAGTTGCATTTTTCAACCAAATAGTTGAATTTTCAATCAAAAGGATGACTTTTTCGAAAAATTGTTGAATAAGCAACAAAATAATTACATTTTCAACACAATAGTAGAATTTGTAACCAAAAGAGATACTTTCTGGACCAAAAACATGATAGTAGACTTTTCAATTTAAAAAAATTAACATTCAACCATAAAAGATGAATTTTCAACAACAAAAAAATGAATTTTCTACCAAAAGATGAATTTTTAATCTGAAAGAACGTATTTTCTACCCAAAAAGGCACATTTTCAACAAAAAAGATCAATGTTAAAAAAAATTGGACTTTTTAACAAAATCGTTGAATTTTCAACAAAATAATTACTTTTTCCACCAATTAATAGAATTTTCATTCAAAAGAGATTAATTAATTCTGAACCCAACATACATTAGTAGACTTTTCAATCGGAAAAAAATTAACTTTCAACCATAAAAGATGAAGTTTCAACCAAAAAAAGATGACTTTTTTAACAAAATAGTTCAATTTTCAAAAAAAGAATTAAGTTTTAAACCAAATAACAGAATTTTTAGCCAATTGATGTGGTGTCTAAGCCAGAAATATAACAGTAGACTTTTCATTTAAAAAGAATTAACTTTCAACCACAAAATATAAAGTTCCAACCAAAAAAAGATGATTTTTCTACCAAAAGATGAATTTTTAATATAAAAGAACGGTTTTTCTATCCAAAAGGCGAATTTTCAACCAAAAAGTTGAATTTTCGACCAGAAAATAAAATTTTTGGAAAAAAAGTTCAACTTTTAACAAAATAATGAACTTTTACGTTAAATAGTAGAATTTTTAACTAAAAGAGATGAATTCTGAAACCAAAATACATTAGTAGACTTTTCAAATAAAAATAATTAACTTTCAACCAGATAAGATGACTTTTTAACCAAATATTTGAATTTTTAACAAAATAGTTGAATTTTCAAACAAAATAATTAATTTTTCAATCACATATTAGAATTTATAACCAAAATAAATGGTTTCTGCACCAAAAATATAATAGACTTTACAATTAAAAGAATTAACATTCAACCAAAAACTATTATTTTTCTACCAAAAGATGAATTTTTAATCTAAAGGGACGAATTTTTGTATCCGAAAAGACGAATTTTCAATAAAACAGTTAAATTTTCAATGAAAATGATGACTTTTTCAAAAAATGGTTGAATATTTAACAAAATATTTAAATTTTGAACCAAATAGTAGAATTTATAACCAAATAGGTCGTTTCTGGACCAAAAATATTTTCAGTTACAAAGAATTAACTTTTAAACATTAAAGATGAATGTTCAACAACAAAAATATGACTTTTGAACAAAACAGTTTAATTTTCAACAAAATAATTAAATTTTTCACCGAAAAGATGAATTTTTAACAAAATAGTTAAATTTTCACCAAAAAAATGACTTTTTCAAAAAATTGTTGAATATTTAACAAAATAATTAAATTTTCAAACAAATAGTAGAATATGATTTTTCCACCAAAAGATGAATTTTTGTTCCAAAACGACGAATTTTCTATCCGAAAAGACGAATTTTTAATCAAAAAGATGACTTTTTTAAAACATTGTTAAATATTTAAAAAAATAATTAATTTTTCAACCAACTAGTAGAATTTATAACCAAAAGAAATTGTTTCTGGACCAAAAATAAAATAGTAAACTTTTCAATTAAAAAGAATTAACTTTCAACCATAAAAGATGAATTTTCAACCAATAAATATGACTTTTTAACAAAATAGTTGAATTTTCAAACAAAATAATTAATTTTTCAATCACACATTAGAGTTTATAACCAGAATAAATGGTTTTTGAACCAAAAATACAGTAACAGGCTTTTCAATTAAGAAGAATTAGCTTTCAACTAAAAAAAAAATGAATTTTCAACCAAAAAATATTATTTTTCTACCAAAAGATGAATTTTCAATTTAAAAGGATGGATTTTCTATCCGAAAAGACAAATTTTCAACAAAACAGTTGATTTTTCAATCAAAAAGATGACTTTTTCAAAAACTTGTTGAATATTTAAGAAAATAACTAAATTTTCAACCAAATGGTAGAATTTCTAACCAAAATAGATTAATTCTGGACCAATAATACAATAGTAAACTTTTTAAATGAAAAGAATTAACTTTCAACCATAAAAGATGAATTTTCAACAATACAAGATGATTTTTCAACAAAACAAGATAATTTTTCTACCAAAAGATGAATTTTCAACCTAAAGGGACGAATTTTCTATCCGAAAAGACGAATTTTCAACAAAACAGTTGAATTTTCAATCAAAAAGATGACTTTCAAAAAATTGGTTAATATTTAACAAAATAAATAAATTTTTAACCAAATGGTAGAATTTTTAACCAAAAGAGTGGGATTCTGGACCAAAAATATTTTCAGTTGCAAATAATTAACTTTTAACCATAAAAGATAAATTTTCAACAACAAAAATATGACTTTTGAACAAAGTAGTTTAATTGTCAACAAAAAAATGAAATTTTCCACCAAATGGTAGAATTTTCAACCAAAAGAGACGAATTCTAAACCCAAAATACAATAGTCGACTTTTCAATTAAAAATAATTAACTTTCAACCGTAAAAGATGAAGTTTCAACCAAAAAATATGACTTTTTAACAAAATAGTTCAATTTTCAAAAAAAGAATTAAGTTTTAAACCAAATAGCAGAATTTTTAGCCAAATGATGTGGTGTCTAGGCCAAAAATATAACAGTAGACTTTTCATTTAAAAAGAATTAACTTTCAACCACAAAGGATAAAGTTCCAACCAAAAAAAGATGATTTTTCTGCCAAAAGATGAATTTTTAATCTAAAAGGATGGTTTTTCTATCCAAAAGGCGAATTTTCAACAAAAAAGTTGAATTTTCGACCAGAAAATATAATTTTTGGAAAAAAAGTTCAACTTTTAACAAAATAATGAAATTTTACATTGAATAGTAGAATTTGTAACCAAAAGAGATGAATTCTGAAGTCAAAATACATTAGTAGACTTTTCAAATAAACATAATTAACTTTCAACCAAAAAATATCAAGTTACAACCAAAAAAATATCACTTTTTAACAAAATAGTTGAATTTTCAACAAAATAATTAAATTTTCAACCAAATAGTAGAATTTCTATCCAAAGGAGATTATTTCTGGACCAAAAATATAATATTAGACTTTAAATTAAAAAGAATGAACTTTCAACCATAAAAGATGAATTTTCAACAATAAAAATTACTTTTCTACCAAAAGATGAATTTTCCATCAAAAACTACCGCTTTTCTATTCAAAAATACGAATGTTTAACAAAACAGTTGAATTTATCAAAAAAGAGAAATTTTCAACCAAATAGTAGAATTTTTAACCAAAAGATGTGGTTTCTAGACCAAAAATATAACAGTAGACTTTTCATTTTAAAAAAATTAACTTTCAATAACAAAAGATGAATTTCCAACCAAAAGAAGATGATTTTTCTACCAAAAGATGCATTTTTAATCTAAAAGAACGGATTTTTTATCAGGCATTTTCAAGATATTTAAATAATTTCAATGAATTTCAAAAGATTTTGAAGGATTTGAAATGTTTTAGGGTATTTTAATAGATTCTAAGCAATTTCCAATTAATGTTTAGTAATTTAATTGAATTTCGGAGGATTTAAAAAACATCAAGAAATTTTTAAAGATTTCAACTGAATTTATATTTTGGAACAATATTTTAGAGAATTTTAAAAGATTCCAAGGATTTTTTTTTATTTCAATAATTTGAAGAAATTTTTTAAGATTGGGCATATTGTAGTGTATTTTGAAATAATGTAAGGCATTTTAAAGAGATGTACATAATTTCAAGGAATTTTAAATGATTTTAAAGAGCTTAAAATATTTAAGGGAATTTTGAAGTATTTCAAGGAATTTTGTATTTATTTCAATAATTTTAGGAAAATTTTTAAGATTAGGAATATTTAAAGGTATTTCAAAAGAATCCAAGGTACTTTCAACAGATTTCTACAATTTGAAGAAATTTCAAAAAAATTAGAGGATTTGAAAGCTTTTAGAGTTTTCTTCAAGATTCCAAGGATTTTTCATTTGAATTCATTAATTTCATTGATTTCCGAGGATTTGAAATATTCTAGAGTAATTTAAAAGATTCCAAGGCATTTTCGAAAGCTTTAAAATGTTTTAAGTGATTTTTAAAGTTTTAAAAGGTCTTGAAATACTCAATGACTCCAATTAATTTTTTTTATTTGAATGATTTGAAGGAATTTCGAAGGATTTTATATATTTTGGGCTGTTTTTAAATTTCTTTTTTGATTTTGAAGAGATTGAAAAAATGTCAAGGGTCCAAGGAATTTTCAATTGATTTCAGTAATTAATTTCAGAGGACCTTAAATATTTTTGAGTATTTAAAAAAAATTCAAGTTTCAAGGAATTTAAAAAAAAATTGTAAGGATTTGAAAACTTTTAAATTATGCTTAAAGATTTCAAGACATTTTTTTATTGATTTTAGTAATTTAATTGATTTCATGACAAAAAATTTGGCAATTTCAGAAATAACCGCAACTTTCTACAATTATTCTAAGAGAATTTGTTATAAATAATAATAAATTGTTAAACAAATTATTTTTGTCAACTTTCATTAACAATTACCTCACTGTAAGCCAAAGCGTGAAAAAAGGTTGGATATTTCTGAAAAAACCATAACTTTCTAGCATTATTCTAAGAGAAAATAGTTATAAACAGTAATAAATTGTTTAAACAAATAATTCGTGAACTTTCACTAATAATTACATCACTCTAACTGAAAGCTTGACAAAAAGGTTTGTAAATTTCTGAAAAAACCGCAACTTTCTCAAACTATTCCAAGAGAATTTCTTATAAATAATAATAAATTGTTTAACAAATTATTTTTGTTAACTTGGAATAAGCATTACTTTACTGTGAGTGAAAAGTTGAAAAAAGATTGGAAATTTCAGAAAACACTGCTACTTTCTAGCTTTATTCTGATAGAATATTGTTATAAATAATAATAATTTATTAAGCAATCATTTTTTTTACTTTCATCAATTTAATGAATTTAATAAACCTCAATCCAAGTAAATGGGTGAAAAAAGGGTTGGAAATTTCTTTAAAAAAACATAACTTTCTAGCATTAGTCTAAGAGAAATTTTTTTTCTAAGAGAAAATAGTTATAAACAATAATAAATTGTTTGAGCAAACAATTTATGACCTAACACTAATAATTACCTCACTCTAACAAAAAAGTTGACAAAAAGTTAGACATTTTCGAAAAAACTTCAGCTTTTCAACATTATTCTATGATAAAATAATTATAAACAATCATAAATTGTTTAAACAAATTATTTGAAAACTCACGCTAATCATTACCTAACTCTAACTGAAAGGTTGACAACAATTTAGACATTTCAGAAAAACGCGCTACTTTCTAGTATTAGTGGCAAAAGAATATTATTATAAACAATAATAAATTGTTTAAAAAATCAGGTTTTTCAGCTTAAATTAATTAATAGATCGCTCTGAGTAAGAAATTAGAAAAAAATTGGAAATTTAAAAAAGACCGCAACTTTCTAGCATTATTCTGAAAAAATATTGTTATAAATAATAACGAAAATAGTTTTAAAACCCCACAAATTTCTAGAATTATTCTAAGAGAATGTGTTATAAATAATAATAAATTGTTTAAAGACTTATGTTTGTCAAGTTAGATTAATTATTACATCCCTCTAAGTAAAAATTTGAAAAAAGTTTGAAATATTGTTATTAATAATAAGTTATTAAAAAAATAATGTATTTCAACTTTAAATTATTATTACCTCACTCTAAGTGAATGGTTAAAATAAGTTTGGAAATATCAGAAAAAAACCGCAACTCTCTACCATTATTCTAAAAGAATATCGTTATAATAATAATAAACTATTCAAACAATCAATAGTTCAACTTGGATTAATTATTACCTCACTTTTTTCAAAACAAAAAAAAAAGGTTGAATTTTTGTGGATTCGTACAATTTTGAAAGGCCATATGAAAATTAAAAAAAAAATTCATCGCGTTTTGAAATTTGTATAGACTTCAGAAATTACATAAATATTGAAAGACTTAGCTAGCACAAAATAGCCATTATGTCAGAGGAAGTTGCAAAAGTTTAATCGTTAGACGCATTTTGTTAGCGAAAGAGAAGTAAAACTTTCGCAAACTTTCAGCTTCCCTTTATTTTAGTTCTTCCTACCTGAAAAGTTGGATGCAAATCAAATCCTTTGTTTTTATTATAGGGGCAAAATGCTAATTTTATGTTCCTGAAAACAGCATACTCAAATATTTGCAACTAGCTTTTCTCCGGAACGTTACCGCTCATATAATTAACACATTAAAGTTATTTTATATAATACATGCATGAATACGGCCGTTTTTTATGCCTGTGGCTCATCTCAAAGGTATGTTGATCATTATATATCTATGAACGTGTTTCACCAGAAATTGCTGAATAAGCTGCGACGGATGGCTAAGTGCGTTTTCTTCCAGCGATCCTCCTACCTTTGGAAGCACTCCTCAAAGTCACCTTTCGAAATAGTTAACAGCTGCTTCGTCGCATTCTATTTTATTTCCTTTACATCTTGAAACCTTTTTCCTTGTAGAGAATACTTCAATTTGGGAAGCATCCAGAAAACACAGAGAGCGAGGTCAGGACTGTCTGGGGGCTGCTGAAGTTGTGTAAGACCGTGTTTCGCCAGAAATTTCTGAATAAGCTGCGATGGATGGTTAGGTGCGTTTTCTTCTTTCAGCGATCCTCCCACATTCGGAAGCACTCCTTGAAGTCACCTTTCGAAATAGTTAATAGCTGCATCGTCGCATTGTTTTATTTCCTTTACGTCTTGAAATCGTTTCCCTTTTAGAGGATAAATCAATTCGGGAAGGATCCAAAAAAAAAGGAAGCCAGGTCAGGACTCTATGTGTACTGCTGAAGTTGTGTAAGGCCGTGTTTCACCAGAAATTGCTGAATAAGCTGCCTTGAACTCTTTTGAATTCTTTTGAAATGATTATAGAATTTTCTTAATCTTTGGTGAGGTGCAAATTTAGTATACTGTTAAATTTTGGAATATATAATTTTAATGTTTTCATCAGAAAATATATTTGAAATTTTTTACTCTCAAATTAATCTTAAATGTTCCTATGTTAAATAAAACTTAATATTAAATTGATGAGATAACTAGTTATAGGGCATAAGCTACAAATTGAAGAGGAATATTTAATTAGAATTTATCTAGATAAAGTGTCAGTCCGATAAACAAAACTGATTGATTATCGATTATCAGATTTAACAAGGATTTTAAAGTAAATCTGTACGGGCTCACAGTCAGAGAGACTTTCTATCATTTTTACGGCATTTTTATTTGTCCATTTATCATTTTTACCCTCAGAGTGACAGCATATCTTGATGGATGTTATCATTTCTACACAATAGGGTCGTCCAAAAAATGGCTTTTCAAATCAAATAATGAAATTTCACCACAAATTAAAAACTGCAAAAAAGTCGAAAATTATCTTCATGTTTCAATGAATTTTTTTAGTTGTAGCATCAAATTAATAAAAAAAATGTCATCCAAAATGTTGAATCAAAAAGTTAATTTCCAACAAAATTGTTTAATTTAAAGGCAAAAAGTTCAATTTTCCAATTCATTAATATGAATTTCCTTTCAAAATAATTAAATTTCTAAACCAAAAAAAAAGGGTCACATTTGCAATTGAAAAATTAATTTTCATTAAAAAAAAAAATGACCAATAAAATAGTTCAATTTCTAAATGAAATAATCAATCTTGAACAAAAAAAAATGAATTTTTGACCACGATTGTTGAATTTATAAACCAGAAGGATCAATTTTCGAACAAGAAGATTACTTTTCTACCAAAAACGACGAATTTTCAACAAAATACAGAATTTCTCGACCAAATAATGAAATTTTTAACTAAAAAAGATATATTATTAACAAAAAGATATAATAGTTACATTTTCAGTAAAAATTTAATTTTTAATAACAAATGAAGTATCAATAAAATAGTTCAATTTGAAGCCAAAACAATGAATTTATAAAAAAAAACTTAAATGATGAATCTTCAACCAAATAAATGAATTTTCAACCAAATAGTTGAATTTTCAACTAAAGAAGATCAATTTTGAAGCAAAAATGGAATAGTTAAATTTTCAGTTGAAAAATTTATTTTCAACCAAAAAAAACGGAATTTTTAACCAAATTGTTCAGTTCTCAGCCGAAGAAATGACTTCTTCACTATAATGGTTAATTTTTATGGTTTAAAAATTTAACAATATTGTTGAATTTTTGTTCGACTGAAAAATCTTTCCTGGTGCAGGATTCAACTATTTTGTTAAAAATTACTCTATTTTGATTAAATTCAAATGTTTTTGATTTAAACTTAAAATAGTTTGCACTTAAAATATCAGCTTTCACGTTTTTTGTTTATAATTCATCTTTTTTTTGTTTAAATTCAATCATAAAAACAGCATTTAAAAAAATTAAAATTTTTTGACAAGCAACACAAAATATGAAAAAAAATACATAGACAAAAGTTGGTCACCAAAAAAAACTTTTCATGAATTATTTTTTGATATAACGCGTAGTCTTTGCTTTATTCCTGAAAAAAGCATCAGAGAAAATCAAAATTTTTTGGAAAAACGACACAAGGTATGAAAAAAAATTTATAGACGAAAATTGTTCACTAAAAAATGATAGATAAATTTTTTACAGATTATGCTTTCATTGGACGCGTGGTTTTTAATTTATAATAAAAAATAAAATAAAAAAATTTTTTGTTTTTGAAAAACTACAAAAGGAACAAATATTAAAGTAATAATAAAAAAAATGTATCTTAATCATATGATAGAGTTTAACATAAAATAGAAAAGTGCGCGTTTCGGACAAATGTGAATCGAGCGCGAAGCACGAGATACGTTATGAGAATGTGTTTGTTAAATCCAAGGAGCTTTAACGAAAGAGAATTCACAATCACAAAATTACAGTTGTCGATGGATTTACCTTTAATTTTGATAGGTTCATGCACGAATGTGTTCAAAATTTACTTATTCAGTTGAAAATTTCACTATTTTGTTGCACATTCATCTTTTTGAATTGAAAATTCTTCCTCTTTTGCATAGAAAATTCTTCCTCTTTTGCATTGAAAATTCATATTTTTTGGTAGAAAAGTTCTTGGTTGAAAATTCCACTGTCTTCTAAAAAATTCATATTTTTGCTTGAAAATTCAAACATTTGGTTAAGAATGCAACTGTTTTCGATTGAAGTTTAATATATTTTGTTTAAAAATTCGACTATTTGGTTGAAACTTAAACTTTTTTCTTGAATTTTTCATTTTTTCGGATTGAACATTTGTCCCTTTTGCTTGAAAGTTCAACTATTTGATCAAGAATTAATATTTGTTGGTGAAAAATTCAACCATGTGGTTACAAATTCAACTGTTTTCTTAAAAAATTAATTACTTTGTTCAAAATTCAACAAATTTGTTAAAAAGTCATTGTTTTTGTTCCGAAATTTAACTGCTGTATTGAAAATTCATTTTTTCTAAATGCCTTTTTTGGCTTCAAGATTCGACTATTTGGTTAAGAATGGAACTGTTTGAGTTTGTATTTAATTTTCTTTATAATTCTACCATACAATGAATATGAATGCAAATGCTTGGTATAAATTAATTTTTTTGTTTGTTGAAATTTGTCAAAAAAGTTTCAAAAAAATTTGGTTGCAAAATCATATTTCTTGGTTGAAAATCAATCTTTTCGGGTTTAAAAGCCAACTATTTTCTAAAATATTTGAATTTTCAGCTATACTCAACTCCTTCGTTGAAAATTCATCCCTTTTGGCAGAAAATTATACTTTTTTGTTTTAAAATTCAACTATTTTATTGAAAATACAATATATTTCTAATTAAAGTCTTATAAATCTTATTAAATTCAATATGGTACCTATACATTAATTTTATTCAAAAGAATTTATTCCCTTGTTTTGATAGTACTTTGGCTTGTGAAATCTGTTAAAATATTATATCTTTATATTCAGTCTTCATCTGATTATCTTTGTCGAAGAAGGGTAGGGATAGAAAAGTGTTCAAATATCATCATGAAATCAGTAAATACACTCCATACAAATAATATCCAGCAGGTTACAACATTTGAAAAAATGTCTTTATTTTTATAATAACAAATTAATGAGTGAAAGTGCTACTGCAATATTGATAATAGGAATTCTAGCAACTAAATGCCTATTCGAATAGAATTCTAGTCAATCTAAATATTATTATAATTAATTTTGCAACAAAAAGGATCTGTCCGATGCTTATGCTATAAAAACATTCACAATAACCAAGAAAAATACCTTTCATTCATACTGTCAATTACTCACAGTTAAAACTCCTCTACCGAGTGTTTGGTCAAAGATTCTTGGGTTCAAACACAGAAAACTCTTTCCACCATCCTCCACCACTAGTCCCCAAAATCTAGAGGTTATCCCTCAAATGGAAAATTTTATGGAACAACTTGTTAAAAGTGCGAAACATATTTACATAGGCTTACCACAACTGCCAGTCTTCATTTACAGTCAGACATATAAACCTCCGGCAAGCTCTAACGGCGTTATAAATACGGACATTTTAAAGTACCCCTTTCAGATGGAGGAACTGAAACTGGCCTTGAAAAACTCAAAGGCAAAATCTTCTCCAGGACTGGATAAAATTAGCTTCGAGGTCATTCAAAATCTACCTGCAAACTCTCTTATACGTATGCTATTGATTTACAATCATATTTTGGATGACGATCTTTTCCCCATACCCTGGAAAGACTGCCTAGCTATACTTTCCACAGAACTGACAAACTCTTACACAGCCTGCCTTTTCTTAGATATTAATGGAGTCTTCAATGATGTTATACCGAAAATTTTGGTTTATGATATGATACAACTTGGAATACCAAACAAATTTGTAAATTGATTTACAATCGTACAATAAGTAAGCAAGCTCAATTCCAAATTAGTGGTAGTAATAGACTGTTGGATATTTAAATTCAACATTGTAACAAACTTCAGACTTTAGAAGACTGTTTCTCGTTTATCACATCAAATGTTTTCTCCTGTCTTTTGAAAACCGAGAACAAGTTGATAATAAAATAAACTTTATTTAGATACTTAAATGAATCCTTCTCATTTATAAAGTGAATTATCCAATAGGTTATGGGCCTAGAAGACTTTTAGTGCGCAAGTTTTAGCGAGATAAGTGCAAAGAATTACGAAAAGTAAAATCTTCATTTTAGTGACATTTTCAAACTGATTGTGACTCTGTATAAACTTTTATATTACGTGTCGTAAAAAAAAGTGTTGAAATAATTTTGTCTGACCCATCTCGACTCTTCCAAGACCCTCCAGTTACTGTCGTCCACCTGCCCACACCAGAGGAGTTCGAGGCGTTTTGGAGAAAAGTCTACGGAGTGCAGCATCCACATGGAGAAAACTCAAAGAATGTAAATAGCTTCAAGGGACTGTGCAGTGTTTTTGTCACACCTGAGGTGGAAAGCCCACCTATGACTACCGAGGAGATGAAAAAAGTATTAAGAGGCATGAAGAACTATTCCTCTGCGGGTTCAAATGGCATCAAGACCTTCTGGTGGAAGAAGTTTCCATCAACCCACAACCATCTGTCCCAAAATTGTTGACCCCGATCTTTATCCTACTCAAGCATTATTGGCACACAATTTTTTGGCATTCAAGAAGAAGAGGAACCAAGGACATCAAAAAGAGATTTTTATCAGACTTTTCAGAATCCTCAAATGGATACTTGTGAGGGTTGAATTTGGACGTGTCATCACCACTATAATTTGTTATCAATTTCAAATACTTCACATTTTCAGCTTTCACGTCTTTAACTTTCAATAGTCTGAGAGCAGTATGATCTAGAAGGTCTTTCGATCGAATTTTGGCTCCTGTTTCATTAATCCGTATTACATTACTCGGTGGCTAACAATTGTTTTTTTATTTGTCACCTGTTTGTCAGGAGAGAGGATATCTGCGTTTTCGTCTTCTAAGAGATTCTTCAAGAATGCTTACTTACGTTTTGTCAAATTTCAATGAAGAAAAAGTATATAGTATAAAAAAGTATATAGTATAGGCTATAATGAATCACGATAATCATCTTGATTTACACTGTATACCAAATTCTTTATTCATATGCAATCAAGTAATCAGTTTCTCTCTAGTTAGAAAAAATGACGATACTTTCCACTCTGGTCCAATCATTAGCAGTTATCTTGAATTCTATTGGTAAATATAATAATATAATAATATCGCATATCTATATTTTGACAAACATTTTTAAGGCCTCCGCAAATGAAAATTTGACTGACGTAATTCACCTTATTTCTTAATTTGAATACCTTGAAATGTTTTGAAATCCCTTAAAACTTTTGAATTCTTCGGAATATTGAAATTTGGATAAAATTTTTTGAAAAACCTTAAACCATATTGATCCCAATATAAAACAATACAAATACCGCAGGTAAATGCATTCAAAATATAAAATTAAGCTTAAAACTAAAATTTGATCAACAGTGACCTAACTAACTATGCCAGCTGGAGTTAACTAAATTTTGTTCCCTTAACTGATTTCTGAAATACAAATATCTCACAAGAAAATGCTTGACGCATGTCTTATTCATGCGATGAGAACTAGAGTATATATTATATATTATGATAAAGCACCAGAATGATTATTGAACTATTGAGGCTTTTGGGCAAAAAATCATTTCTCTTCAAAAATGTACATGATTTTTAGAAACTAAATAATATTACTGATGATATTTTAAATATGAAACCTCATTTTGAATGACAAAGTTTGAAACTTACAAATCAAATGGATTTCAACAACGTTCTTTGCAACTCAATTTTTTGTCGCTTCTTTTCTCGGGAATGAGATTCTCTATGGTTACGAATTGTGAAAGAAATTTTGTCTATGACTTAACTATTAAAAACTTTTCTCAAACAAAAAACTTCATTTGAAGAATATTGAAATATATATTTTGCGCATCAAAATCGGCCAAGCTGTTTTCGAGAAAAAACACTTTTTTAATTTACTTTCCACTCCGTAACTTTCACCAAAAAAATTCATGTTTATCATTGAGAGGAATTTTACCTCACATAAAGGCGAATCCATAACAGGAATTTCAAGTTAATATTTTTGGGGACTAATTTTAATTCATACACAGCTACTCCTTTTGTTAAAATTTTTTATACTATTTTTGTAAATTCCAGATTTTTTTTAAGCACACTGCCCTAAAATATTCTAGAAACTTTTCTATTCAATTTAGGAAATCTTTTGGAATTTTCTGAAAGTTTTTGTAATATTCTTTTGAAATTTATTTTTCAAAATGAACAGTCATTTGGAATTTTTCCAGGAATCCAGATAAAATTTTCTTAACAACATGAATTCTTGTAAAATTTTTGGAAACCTTATATTTTCGACAACTTATAAAATTTACATTTAGTTTTACATTATTGGAAATCTTTTTAGGGCCTGAATTGTTTTAAAATATTTTCTGAACTTCAAAAACTTCGTAATATCTTTTAAAGAAATTCATATTTTCCCAAAAAACTTTTAATCAAAAATGATTGAAAAAAATTGTCTTCAAATGAATCCGATTTTTTCAGAACATCTCGAATCCATCAAGAGTTGAAATTAATTTTTAAAAATAAAAATATCTTTTGAAAATCTGAGTTTTTGTCCATAATTTCATTTTTTGAATCGGTTTGAAACGGTGAAAATTTTTAGAAATTATGGCGTGGCAGCAAAGTATGTGAATGGGAATAATTTTTGGAAGCAAAAAAATCATTTATTTTTGAAAGTGGATAAGATAAACTTGTGATACGTACCCATCCGTTCATAAACAAGAAGTGCTGCTTGAGACAGGAAGGAGACACTCCCTGCCGACATTCGAAAAATTGCCGGGCACCTTCGCGTGACCGTGAGGGGTTTGACAGGGCTCCTCCGGGTGAACGCCTGGTAGTTGGCGGAGCACCCTCTGGTGGCTGTCACGGCATTGAAACGTCATCTCCTCGTAGCCGTCGAAGATTCGCCGAGATACCTCCTGGTGTTCGCGGCGGGCCTTGCTCTGCCTTCTATTCAATTCCATTCAGCCGTAGTTCTTAAGGCCATCCTGCGAAGGCGCATAGGGAAAAAGCAACTAAATTGGAAGCTCGAAAAGTATGTGGAAAGTTTGCCAGCGGAAAGGCGAGATGCCGGCGGGAAGGCGAGATGCCAGCAGAAGTACTGGTTGCCGGCAGAAGTGATGGGTACCGGCAGAAATGCGGGATGTCGGCAGAAGCGACTACCTACGGGTGGTAGCAGGTCGAGAAAACAGTTCGTCACCTCCTGAAGACAACAGAAATACTGGATGCCGTTTGGAGGGCCAGATTTCGGCAACAATGCTGAACGCCGGCAGAAATCATGGATGCCGGCAGAAGGGTTGGATGCCGGCAGGACCGGCCACCTCCAGTTGGTAGCAAGTCGAGAAGGCAGCCTGTCACCTACGGGTGACAGCAGGATTACCGGATGCCGACTGAAGGTTCAGGTGCCGTCAGAGAAGCTGTATTCCGGCAGAAAATCTGATCGTCAGCAGAAAAGGTGGATTGCAAATGTCTCAAAAATACAATTTCGAGGCATATATAACTAATGAGATGAAATCCATATTGTACATTATAGACTGTCTTCAATCACTGTAATAATCATTATACACGCTGCTAAACGAATTCTTGAATAATACGTTATTTAGATTTCCCCAGGTGGAGAAAATAGCAATCCTTTCTATTCTGGTCCTATCATTGGCCGTTATTCGAAAATCTTTTCGTTATTTGTCAAAATACTTTGGAAATAATTTGAAAATAGTTTTACATTTTTGTAAGATACCTTGGAATGATTCAAATTCTTCAAAATCATTTAAGGTCGGTAAAATACTCTGAAATCCATCAGATTATTTGAATATCCGTGATATCCTTATACAATTTTCAAATCCGTTAAAATATATTAAAATTGCTTCAAATCTTCGAAAATCCGTGAAATTTTTGAAATTCTATAAAATCTCTTGCAATTTCTTAAAATGGTGCAAAATATTTTGATACTCTTGTTCAGGAGATAAAAATCATCGCAGGTAATGTAATAACACACTTGAATAACTGTTACGCTATAAGGTTGAATTGTCCTCAATTTTAAAGGCATTTATATCATTTTTTTTTGTTTATCATCGTTTACCAATATAATGTTTCTGGATTCATTGCTTTTTTGGACTAATAATTATTCAATTACTCAGTTTGACTGGAGAGTATTCTGAAAATCAAGTTCATGAATTAAAAATGTATCAAGTTATTGTTACGTCTCGGATGAGAACTAATTACCATGTTGTGAAATAATTTAATCTGAACTCATGCAACTTTTTTTGTTTTTCATTTTAAATTTTGTTACAAACATGTAAAAACAGAGACTGAGGAAAAAGCAAACACGAAACGTTGAGACAATCAAATTACTGAGATTGGAAAACAATTTAAGATATCAAATTATGTGTATAGCGGGACTGCACCCTTGTGGCTCGTCACATAAATAGCCTAAGTCGTAACACTACCCGTTTTTGAAGTCCTATGAGGGCAAAAGGCACCCCCAGCCCTGTGACTATTAAGAGAAATAGTTTAGGTGACAAGTCACATTGCCATCCCTATCAAATGTCGGGTAAGAGATGGAAACGCATACCCGTCTTGTGACATGTACTTTAGAAAAACATAATCCTTTTTTTGTTGCAGAGTTAAGTTCAGAGTTTGACTGTTTGCCTAATGGTGCCCCTATTTCTGGTGATCGTCGTAAAGGAACTTCTTATTTTCCTGGGAGAAATCTTTCTCCGGTCAGGTCGACTTCGCCGATTTCTGTCGGGTTTCCTGATGCCGGTTTTCAATGTGCCCTGTCTCCACCCCTCGAATTTCCGCCGTTTGTGTTTCCGGCTACCAGACCTTATTCACCAGACGGACCTTCGTCTTCGACTGACCCACGCCTTCGTATCAGGTCGAGCTCTCCTACTTCAAGGCCTTCTGTTTCTACCAGAAGCATAGTTCCACCTACCAGGCTTCCCTCTTCTGACAAACATGGATACGCAATTGAAGATCTTAAATTTCTTCGGCTTATTTCTCACAAAAATTCAAGCCAGGTATTCGAATTGCGAAAATACACTTTTCCGGTCGATACCCGGATTAAATTAAGAGTAAGGCAGAATATCTATGAGCCTATACCAACTCAAGAACAAATTGTTATATCAACATTCGATGGTAACGTCTTGGCAATACTGGAGACTACTGATTCTCTTGCGGGACTGTACATCTGTCTGAGTCACAATGTAAAACGGGTAAAAATAAACATGGAAAGTGGCACGGTTACCATATTGACCCCAGAAGAAGTCCGTGAAACTCCAGTAGGTCGTCTACGCCCAATCAAACGATTCTTTCGAATAGAGCGAGTGAACAACGTTTAAAACACAGTCCGCGTCACTATCAACTGAATAACACAAAATTAAAAATTTAAATACAATATTATTTGTGATCCAAATTCAGATCAAAAAGTAACATGTACATAAGAAATATAAATAACAATTGAAAGTCAATAAATAATAGTTCTCAAGGATTCAATCTTTGTTCAATGTCCCAGCTATCGTTTTTCAGAAACATATCTAATCCGCACATGATCTTCATGAATTCAGTCCACATTTCAATATCCAGATCCTTTCTTTCGTTATTTTCTTTACCTTACCAATAAGTATTTCAATAAATGGTTTGCCCACAGTACTTAGTAGGCTAATAGCACTGTACTTATTATATTCATATTTATTACTCTTCCGCTTTTAGAGTGAAACGATAATCACCTTTTTTTAATCATCTGAAACTTTCTCATTTGTAGTCTGTTTCTCGTCACTGCTTTTACGCTTCACGATTTCCCCTGCTTACAATTTCTTGAAAAATCCAATCACTCAGTCTTTCATTCTGTCCGTATCCTATACCGTACAACCGTCAGTGTTCTCAATTCTGACTAACTGAATACTACCATTTCATGTTTTCATCTTGTTAAGCCATTTTCGAAATAATATATTATTTTATTCGAAATGACTACATTCTCTTTCTTTTTTTGCTTCAAATATCATTCCACCAAGCATCTTAAATTCTTCGCCCTGCAACCGCCTCACCACACACCTTATACCTATACCTATTTTCATTGGAAAAATTTCCGCTCTTATTCCTCTGCATGGTAATTTTAATATTATCTCAGCTTAGCTCGATATACCATGTGAATTTCTAAAAAATTTCAATTGTAACTTGAGCATGCTTTGATTTCTTCAATTCTTCTTCTCTTCCATCATTTATCATTTCGGAAATATGAGGTTATAATGCGTCTCACGTTCCGAACCCCTGATAAACCTTGCATCGATTACTAGTCCGCTCAGCTTCTCATTCGTCATTACCAAGTCAATCATACTGTTGCTTTGACCTACTCGACAGGCATAAATGTAAATTATTTTGTGGTTTGACTAATTACGTTAATTGAAAAGCTTTGTTTTAAGCATAATATTGAAAGCTTTTCGTTACTATTCATTTTCGGACCACCGAAAAGGCCATGTGCATGTCCACATGACTGAAACAAATTTTTTTTAATTGCACTGGTCACCTTCAAAAAGATGTCTACTACATCTGTACGTGGTTCAAAAAATCAGATTTGATCCCGATTTTTGTCGGAGCGCAAAATTCTATTTAATAATCTGTTCTTTAAATATATATGCGTAGGTTTTGTCTGCTACTTGAAAATTGTTTGCAGCCTTATCTGTTATTTAAGATTTATTTCGAGATTGAGCTCGTATTTGAATATTCATACGTTATCAGATTTTTCTTCTTAAAGCATACTGAATCTCAAAAAATAGTTGACAAACCAAGTGCTGCTAAAGAATGAAGAAACAATTACATTCAAAAGACCTATGTTGATATTTCTGTACCAATGTATTGAATATTGTATGATTCAGGTGTTTCCAATCAGTAAAACTGATAAATTTTTCACTGAGATTTTGACTTGTTTTCAATAGTTTTGATTCCAGCCGTTAAAGAATTTTCTAAAATTTTCAGTACATGTACGATAACTAGCGTTTTCTCATGAGAGGTTTTTTTTTTTTTTTACTTGACGGCGATTCACTACAGCGATTCTTCGATTTTCATGAATTTAAATTCATGCAATTCAAAGCTATTCATGAATTCATAGAATTCACTGAATTTCAAATATTTAGGCAATTCTGGATATTCAAGATCAGTTCTTTTAGAACCTATACCATGGTAAGGAATATATCGAATTGAGTAAGAATTCAAAATGATTCAATGTAAATTCAGAATAATTCCAAATAACATACTAAGCCAGAAAGTTTAATTCACTAAACCTTTCTATTGTTTGCTTCGTATGTACAATAAAAACGTATGACCACTCAGAAATAAAAGCAATCGTTTCAAGTGACTAAAGTCAGAGTTTTAGAGTTTTAGACGTATCCTCCGGGAGATGATTATTTGACACGGATTTATTGACTTTTTTCGGATCACTTGGAGAACTTTTATTTTATAAATTCATGTATGTTGTCCTACTCAACAGATTTTTTGCATTGGAGATGTTTTTGGTAGGGTTTCGAATCGTGTTAATCGTGCAGTTCTCCCTCTGCAAGGCATCCTCCTGCATCATTTCCTGCTGCGACGATTTCTCCTCAAGGGTTTCGTGCTGCCGGTTTTCCTTTTTTTTAATTTCCTCTCCTCAAGTTTCCGTCTGTCGAACCTCATTTTTCAGAAAGGACTTCTTCTCCTGCTAAGCCACCCCTTCGTACTGGGTCCATATCTTCTCCTCCAAGGCTTTTGCCTCTTGCCAGGTGCAGAATTTTACCTACCAGAGATCCTTCTGCATATGGAGTTCGAAATCTTGAATAATTCATTTGGCTCATTTTCAAGAGAGTGTTGAGAGTGCAAATAAAGACGTGAAAAACATGCTCACAACTCAATTGAAAGATAATAACAAAACCTACTGGAGTTAAGATTTATGATTTGCGTAACTTAGAAAGCATTGAAGACGATGTTTGACATGTATCCGATACTTTTGATAAAAAAAACCTATCATACTCAGCAGACCTTTCACCTCATGGATGCAGAAATGGAAAGTGAATGAATATTTTTAATTAAATGGGTACTTCAATGCGAGGATGGGGAGGGAAGGAGGTGTTTACAGGGATGGTGAGAGCTTCGAAAGGAAATCGAAAGATCAGATATTAAATAAAGAGGGGGGATTCTAAGGGACTGGATGGAGGATTGAGGCTGGGCGGTGACGAGTGGCATGGTAACAGGGGACGAAGAGGGAAAATACACATATGTCAGTAAGGTAGGGGTATCGGTGATAGACTATGTAGTCATGAATATGCAAGGGTGGAAGGAGACGGAGAGATTTGCAGTGGAAGGGTGGGTAAACTCAGACCATTAACCATTAGGGTTGTGGATGAGGGGGGAGAGCGGCGGAAGGTAATGTGGGGAAGAAGTGTCGAGGGGGAGAGGGTGAGCTGGATGAGGCAGGCGCTAGAGAAGTATCAGGAGCAGTTAGGGAAGGTACGCTTTGAAGGGGAGTCGGGGGAAAATATATGGGAGGATTTGAAAGAGAAAGTGAAATGGTGTGTTCAAAAGAAGGTATTTAGAAAGAAGATGAAGAAAGGAATAGTGAAACTGTGGTGGGATAGGGAATGTGAAAAGATAAAAAGGAAGGTGAAGAGGAAGTACAAGAAGTGAAAAGAGGGAACTACGAAAAGGGAGGAGTACGTAGAAATGAAGAAGTGTTTTAGATTGACGTGTAAGAAGGAAGAATAGAACAAGAAGAAGGATCTGTAAGAAGGGTTGGGAAGTGTTAAAACAGAGGGGAACGTGTGGAAGATAATAAATAGGTTTAGGAAACGTAGAGTGGGGATAAGCGGGAAGATAGGGAGTGAGGAGTTGAGGGAGTTTTTTAAAGAATCATTTCGGGGCTCAGATTCAAAGAAGAGAGATGATGGAAGTAGAAGAAAGAGAGAGGCAGAGATGGAGGAGTTGAATGACGAGGAGATAGAGAAAAACATAAGTAATTTAAGAAGTTCAAAGGCAGCAGGGCTGGACGGAGTATAAAAACGAAGCGTGGCTGTTCTGTACACAAAAGGTTAAGGAGAGGTTGAAGAAGGGAGTGAAGAAAGTATGGAGGGGGAGGGATTCCTAGGCGGGTTGAGAGAGGTTAATAGTGACAGTGTATAAGAAAGAAAATAGGGATAGGCAGGAAAATTATAGAGGGATTACGCTAATGAATATGGCGTATAAAGTATACGCGATGGTAGTGGCGATGAGGCTGCTGAAGGATGTCGAGGAGAAAGGAATATTGCCGGAGATCCAGGCGGGCTTTAGGGCGGGTAGAAGTACTATCGACTATGCAGCACGTGGTTGACAGAAAATTAGCGAAGAAGGGGTCGAAAGTGTACGGGTTTTTCGTGGATCTCAAAGGCGCGTTTCCTTCGGTGGATAGGGGAAGGTTATGGGAGGTGATGGAGAGGCCTGATCGAGATGGTAAGGGAGATATATGAAGAGACTCAAGATAAGGTGAGAGGAGGGGAAGGCATTTCAAAGCGAACCTGGATGGGTAGAGGGTTATAGCAAGGGTGTCCGCTTAGCCCAAAGCTTTTTTCGATTTTACTCGCAGATATGGAAAGTGAGCTGGAGGCCCAGGTGGTAGGAGTCAGGATAGGAGGGGTTAGAATTTGGTCACTAGCATATGCAGAATAGTGTTGCTGGGAAGAAACGAGGAGGCCTTGAAGGAGATGATAAAGAGGTTGAGAATATACCTGGATAAGAATAGGTTAGAGCTGAATGCGTAAAAGTCCAAGGTTATGGTGTTCTGAAAAGGAGGTGGAAGGGATAAGGGAGGGGAGTGAAAGTGGAAGGGAGAGGCAGTGCAGGTGGTAAAAGAGTTTGTGTACCTGGGCTTCATGTTTCGGAGGAATGGGGCAGTCGATGGTCACATAAAAGAGAGAGTGAGGAGGGCAAATATGGTGATGAGTCAGGTGTGGGGGTTGGGAAAGAAATTATTCGCAGATGATTTTGGAAGGAGAATGAAATTTTTTGACTCACTAGTGATGAGTGTGCTATTGTATGGAGTAGAGGTTTGGGGGTGGAAGGAAAGTGAAGAGGTAAATAGGGCACAGGAGAGGTATGTAAAGTGGACATTGGGGTTGGCAAGTAACACGCCTAATTGTATTGCCAGGATGGAGACGGGGAGAACGAGTGTAGAGATTCTAGCGGAAAGTTGGGCGTGTGAATATGAGCAGAAATTTTTGGAAAAGGGGGGAAGTAAGCT
The DNA here is from genome assembly GCA_011634705.1 of Andricus grossulariae. Lineage (NCBI taxonomy): Eukaryota > Metazoa > Arthropoda > Insecta > Hymenoptera > Cynipidae > Andricus > Andricus grossulariae. The sequence continues at coordinate 3,539,139 of JAABKJ010026545.1, read as the reverse complement.
GGTTAGGAAGTTTTGGTGGGCGAAGGAGAACAGGAGATGATGTGGGAAGATGGAGGTTGAAAGGGAAAGGTATTTTAGGACGAATGGAATACAGATGGATGAAGGAAGAAAGATGTATGAGGAAGGAAGGTATATGAGATGGCTAAGAAAAACGGCATGGAGAGAGAGGAGGCAGCAGGGAAGGAGAGAATAAAAGACTCAATTTTTAACGGGAACTATGAGTGGATTATGCCAAGGGAGAGAGCGCAATATTTGTGTGAGAAAAGAGAGAAAGGAAGTCAGGGGCTTATAGCCAGGATCAGATGTGGCTGCATGGATGGGTTTAATACGTTCCGGCTTTCTTTGGAGAAGAGGTTGTGTGAACTGTGCGGGAAGGGGGATGTAAGAGTAGATCACTGGTTCGAAGAGAACGTGGAGGTGGAAAGAAGTGGGATCAGCATGGAGGTATTGATGCATGAAAGGGGGGACAAACAGGCAGTAGCATGGGTGAAGAGGGTGTTGGGTAAGATGGAGAAAAAGAGAAGGAAGGAGGAAGAGGCATGGAGAAGGACAGATTGTGAATAGAAAATTAGGTAGATATAAGTAAACGACAAATATTGCAAATAGTAGATGAGTATTAGGTATTAGCCGCGGAGGGAGAGTTTGTCAATGCGAGATAAAGTGAGAGAGTAGGGACATGCGTGCGAGGCGAGGCAAAGCGAGAAAGGCAAGGCGATAAGAGCGAGCTGTATTAGAGAGAAGGTGTGGATAGTGTTAGTTTTTAAAAAAATTCTGTAAAAAATGGAAGGGTAAGCAAGTCAATTTTTTAAGGCCAGCAGGCCGAAAAATAAATGTTTATCTACTAAAAAAGTTTTCCTCATATCAACAAGATGAACAACATATTTGTTAAATGTATAAAATGGTATTGCGAGATTAGAGGAGGTTATAGAAGGTTTGTCAATAGGTCATTCAACGTGTCTCGAAGAGGCAAACAAACATGTCAGATACAGTACTGTGGTACTCCTAATATGAGCAAAGTTTTTCTCATATAAATAGAATACCCAAATTTGTTTTGAACTTCATGAATCGTTACTGATCGATCACAAAATGTCCACCAATAGGTCAATCGATGCGTCTCAATGACGCGAACAAATACTCTACATGTAATATTGTCGTATGTTGAATATACAGAAAAATTTTCTCATATAAAAAGAATAAACCATGTTTTTAAATTCATAAATAGGTACTAGTGGGCCATAAAAAGTTTATCAATAGGTCAATTGATGCGTCCTAGAGACGCGAAACAGTTATGCCAGATATCGTATCGTTGTATTTTAAATATCAAAACAGTTTTTCTTATATAAACAGAATAAAACATTTTTTTAAACTCCATAAATCGGTACTGTTGGATCATTAAACGTTCATAAATAGGTCAATCGATACGTCTCAAAGACGCGAACAAATTCTCTCCATGTAATATTGTCGTATTTTGAATATCCAAAAAAAAATTTCGCATATAAAAGGAATAAACCATGTTTTTAATCTCATAAATAGGTACTGGTGAGTCATGAAAAGTTTATCAATAGGCCAATTGATGCGTCTTATAGACGCGAAACAATTATGCTAGATATCGTATTGTTGTATTTCAAATTTTAAAATAGTTTTTCTTGTATAAACAGAATGAACCATTTTTTGAAACTTAATAAATCGGCATTGGTAGGTCATAACAGTTTCAACATTATGTCGATCAATGCGTCTCAGAGACGCGAACAAATATTTGAATATCAAGAAACTTTTTCTTATATAAACAAGGTAAAATTTTTCTTTTTAAATCTCTAAACGCAAGAAAAAGCTACTTCTAGATGGTCGATCTGGCTCAAAATCCTACCAGACCTGGATATCAATCAATGCTACACTTCATTCAAATTTCATGATCGTAGCTCTTTTACTTTTTGAGATATGTTGTACAGAAAAAAGTTACACATACAAGCATACACGAACACTTTTTAGAAATTTTGTGTTCGAGCTCCTAGGGTTGCATTATATCAAACTATGTAAAAAAGTACCCTGCTGGAAGTGAACGGGTTCAAAAGGATAGGAATTAGCGGATTCAAACGGATAGAAACTTCTATCCATTTGAATGAGCACTTTGCATCCTTTTCAATCATGTTCTATCCGTTGTTAGATTTTTAAATCTTTTTCCGTTTGAATAATTTTCAATACGTGCAGTGGAACTTAATCCCCCCGCCCCATCCGTTTCAGTCTGAACTTTTTTACCCTTATCTATCCGTGAGATGGTAACTTATTTATCCGTTTTACTACATCTTTAACGAAAAATATTCTATCCTTATGTATCCTTTTTAATCCATCTTCAACTAAAAATAATCTATTCATATCTGTCCGTTTAAATCCGCCTTCAGGTAAAAACATGCTATACATATCTATCTGTTTTAATCAGTCTTCAACTAATAATACTCTATCCGCATTTATCCTTTCGAATCTGTATGGAAATAATAATATTCTATGCTCGCGCATCAGTTTGAATACAACAATTCTAGCCTCTCTAAATTTGAATTAGTAAAAATTTTACTAATTCATTTAATTTTAATTAATGAATCCGTTATTTTTGGAAGTTTACTAATTTTAACAGTAAAAATGCCGTAACTGAAGTTAATCAGTTATACCATAACTGCAGCGAATCAATTATAGGCTTAGAATAAATTGATAGGAGAACAATTTTTTAATTAGGATTTTGTTTATACTCCAATATTATTCATAATAATAACGTGTATTTTGAAATTTTAATTTTATTAAATAAATAAGAAATTATTAGATGTGTGAACAAATTTTAAACTTTAAACAATTTCACATTTAAAAATGGTGCGCGAATATATTTGGAACATAACCTCTTAAAAGTAACTGACTTCTTCAATACAACTATAACTGATCAATTAATAATTTTCGTTTTACTAATCCAATCGATACAATTCTACTAATTATCAGTGACTCAATTCTAGTTACAGTAATTCGTAGAATTTAACTGACAATCAGTTATATTTTACTAATTCAAATCTAGAGAGGCCGTATGTATCTGCAGTGAAAATTATCATGCTAATTTGTATATAATCGCCCCGCATAATATTTGATACAAAAAATTTAATCAGGATCGCAACTATACGGATAGAAAATGATGGATTAGAAGGGATATCCCATCCTTTTTGTGGAGGAAAGATTCACGAGGATAAATATTGACTGGCATGGTTAAGTATTCTACCCGTGATCGTAAACAAGGAATGTCAGAGTAGGTCGCGGATAGAAGAGGTTAGGGTGACGGATAGAAAATTATCATGGATTCGAATGGATAGGAAATATATTTTGCGGGAACGGATTAAATAGGATAAGTAATGATTGGCACGGATGACGATTCTATCCGTGTTACGTAACGTGAAAAATCAAAGTAGATCGTGGATATACAAGGATAGGGTGACGGATAGAAAATTATGGATTGGAACGTATAGCCAGTTCTTTCTGTGGAGAAAGGAATAGAGAGGATAATAAGTAACGATTTGCACGGATAAGTATTCTATCCGTGATAGTTAACAAGGAATGTCAAAGTAGGTCGCGGGTAGAAAAGGATAGGTTGGCGAATAGAAAATTATGGATTGAAACGCATAGGAAATATTGATATATTGCCTATCCGTTTTGATCCATAATTTGTATAATTTAATATGTGGAGAACGGAATAAAGAGAATAATTAATGATTGGCACAAATTAGGATTCTATCCATGTTACATAACGAGAAAAATCAAAGTAGGTCGTGGATATACAAGGATAGGGTGACGGATAGAAAATCATGGATTAGAACGTATAGCCAATTATTTCTGTGGAGAAAGGAATAGAGAGGATAAGTAATGATTGGCACGGATAAGTATTCTATCCGTGATAGTTAACAAGGGATGTCAAAGTAGTTCACGGATGGAAGAGGATAGGGTGACGGATAGGAAATAATGGATTGGAACGGATAGGCAATATGTTTTGTGGAAAGCGGATTAAAAAGGATAGGTAATGATTAGCATGGATGAGTATTCTATCCGTCATGGATATTAAGGAATGTCAAAGTAGGCCTCGTATAGACGAGGATAGGGTTGCGGATAGAGATTCATGGATTAGATCGGATATAGAATACATTTTTTGGAGAAATAATTAAAGAGGATAACCATTGATTGAAACGGATACATTTTTAATTCGCGACGGGTGACGAGATCAAATCTGAGTAGTTGGAGGATAGATGAGGATTGATTCATGGATAATAAATGAAGGATTGAAACGTATAAATATAAAAACAAATAGTGATACACAAAAACGCATAGAGAAGGATAAAAATGAATAAGTACACCGGATAAGATTATTATTCAGACAAATAGATGGATATCCAACGGATACAACGGACTGAAGAGTATAAGAAAGTATTCAAACAGATACTTATGGATAAATGACGGATTAAAACGGATAAGGTTTCAATCCGATTACTTCCAGCAGGGTATATTTGAAAATGTATGTCATTACAAACCTCCCTCTATGAGGAAGCAATAGCCTTACGCCCTTGATACACACGACACTTTTCATCCTACCCTCCTTGAAAGCAAGCATGTGAAGCTGATAGAGGATATTTAATGTACTTGACAATTTTAGATTATAAGTGAAAGGAAGAAATAGCGTACTTCGTAGAAGGGAGACTATGGGGTCCAGCTATACAAGTTTTTTTTTAAGATAAAGTTAATTTCCTCCATATTCTCACTTATAGAGTGCATTTTATGTGTAGCGGGCGTAAATTTGTATGTAGCGGACGTAAAATTTCATGTCGGCCCGGCGGCGGAATGCGAATTGGCGAACGTCACTGAGCTGAAAGCGGCCACATTACGCCTGCTTCACGTGCATACAATGGCGCGTTTTCAAGTGGGGTCAGACAAAAAAGTCTTTCGATAACTGCTTTTTATTATGGTTTTGGAATTTTTCACTTCTCGTACGCTATATATTTCTCGAAAAGCGAACATTCCGCGCATATCTGCGTTGAAAGAAATACCAACTTAAGACTACAGTATAGGCAGGTATGGGCCTGTATTAAACCAGTCTTAAGCCTTTCTTTTTTGGTCCCCGTAAGACTACGCGTCCTTTTGTCCCCGCCAGCTAGTCTGTTGATATAGACAGCTATCCTTATATTAAAGAGAAAGAGAGTGGTGTATATTTCAATGCCCTAAAAGTCATGCAGGTATAGGCAATGTTTTTAGGACGAATCGTAGGCCCTGGTAAAAATACCCGTTAGGAATCGTTAGAATCTTTTTAGAAGCCTCTAAGATTGCAGTTCGAGTTTTGAGTGGAATTAAAGAGGAATTGTGGAAGGTAATGTGTTGTGATATGTTCCTAAGGGGATACTGGTTGCGCAGTTAATTTCGCGAAATATTTGTAATGGGTTCTATGGGGAACCTGAGTGAAAATCATAATCCGAAATTACTTTTTGAACATTTCTTTGAAGGGATCTAATAGGAATTGAATAGGGACATAATTCTAAGAGGATCTAAGCGGAACCTGAGTAGACCTTAAAACGCGAAATTATTTTTCGAGAAATTCTTTTAAGTTGATTTAATAGGAATTTAATAAGACTACGTTTACTGGAAAAGTTACTAAGTATATAATTGCCGTCTTAAGAGGATCTAACGAGATTTTAAACGGACATTGTTTTGAAGAAAGAGTTGAATTTTCAACCAAGAAGCATTCTTTAGTTAAGAAAAATAAAATTACTACTAAATTGTTGAATTTTCAACAAAAAGTGTCATTTTTAACGAAAGCGTTGTATTTTCAATTCAAGACGATGAATTGAAAAAAAAAAAAAAAAAAAAAAACATTTGAATTTTCAATCAAAGCCGCATCGAAAATGATCAAACTAGTCGAATCGTTTGAGCTGAGCAAAAAAAAATTGTGGGTTGACATCTGAAAAAAGCAAAAAAGCAAAAATTGTGAAATCGGTTAATTGGTTTTGCTCAATTTATAATTTTGTGAAAAATGGCCAAAAAACATGTTTTTCGGATTGTGTCCTATGCACACATTTAAAAAAAAGTTGAATATGTCGAACCTGAAATTTCCTCAGCTTTAATGATTGACCATTTTTGAACGCTTGGAACAGTACTGAAATTTTTTATTTTTGTTTGAAAGAACAAAATAATAGCATGTTTCTTTGATTTGGGCTGAAGAAATTTTAGGTTCGACAAATTCCATTTTTTTTTAAATGTGTGCATAGGACTCAATCAAAAAAAAAAAATTTTTTGCTATTTTAAAAAAATTCTAAATTAAGCAACACATTTTTTTTCCATCGATAATTTTTTTTTATTATTCACTGCCGAAAACTGTATATAGAAAAAATTCGCCCTAATTGTTGAAGGAAAAGGGAAATTTTTTGGAATTTTAAAAAATTATAATTTTTAAATAAAAAAAAGAGCAGAAGATATTAAACGATTTCAAACAATTTTTTTACCTTTTTCGGATTTAAACCCACAAATTCTTTTCGCTCAGCTCAAACGGTTCGACTAATTTGATCATTTTCACTCAGACCTGATGACTATATCATCTAAAATTCATATAAATGCCTCATTAATTTGATAATTATACAGTGAAGAAGGAAAAAATAAAAATATTTGGACAAAGATAGAATAAACTAAAAACGAACGCATGCAAACATAATTGAGCGTAACAGATTAAAGGGATATGAAGCCTATAAAGACAGGATAATCATCTAGTTTATATTTTTTCTAAGCGCTTTTATTTTTGTTGGTTTTTGGAAAGTGCATATATAGTGCCAAAAAAAGCCTAATATCAGATTCAATAGGGATTAAAAGAGTTTAAAAGCAAATTTATCTAATAATATACCATATACACCATAATATATCTATACAACCCAGCAATTCCTTAGAAATAAAAATGCTTTCGAACGAAAATTTAATGAAGCAATTTAATTTCCATTTTCTTAATCATAAAATGTTAAGGGTCTGGAGATTACCAAGGGTTGGGTGAAATAGAATCGTCTAAAAAATGAGATGAAGTAATAAAAGAAGTGAATAAAAATGAAATGGTTCGAGAGGACCAGAGGAGGGAATTTGCGATGGTGAGGCAAAGGAGGAAGCAGGAAGCTCATTTACCGGTGGAGAGGAATCCAGTTCGACAAGAAGAAGAAATAGCGAATCGTCTTCAAAGCGGGGGAGAGAAATATTCTATCCTGCAAATCCTATCGTCGATTAATGCCTTTAATGTCTTTTCATAAATTATTGATCTTTCGCCTAACGATATCCAACTGAGACTCAAATAGTCTTATTCATTCCACTTTCAAATAAATCTGCAGAGTATGTTTTTTAGAAGATTTGGGAATATTTTTGAAAATTTTGGAACGTTCTAGAATGTTTTGAATTTTTCTGGAATATCCTGGAATGCACAGATAGTTCAGGAATCAGTGTTGGGTGAGTTACTTTTTTTAGTATCTAGTTACAGTTACAGGTTAAATTCTCATACCGAGAATATTAATTCTCAAGAAAAAGTTCAGTTTCAACCAAATAGTCCAATTTTCTACAATTTCCAAACCAAAAATATGAATTTCCAACAAAAGAGTTACATTTCTAACTAAAATTGTGAATCTTCACACAGCTAAATTTTTAAGAAAGTGGTTCAAATTTCAAACAAGCAGTTAAATTTTCAAACCAAGAAGAACAATTTTGAACAAAGAGATGAATTTTCAACTAAAATTATGAATCTTCCACCAAAAAATTGAATTTTTAGCAAAGTAGTTCAACTTTCAAACAAGTAGTTAAATTTTCAAACCAAAAGGAACACTTTTTAACAAAAGAGTCAAATTTTCAACCGATGAGATCAATTTCTAACTAAAACTATTAATCTTCAACCAAATAACTGAATTTCTAACAAAGTAGTTTTACTTTCAACCAAGTAGTTGAATTTTCAACCAGAAAAGATAAATTACCAAAAAATTACTGGACTCTCTACAGAAATTTTTTTACCGAAAGAGGTGAATTTTCAAACCAAAAACAACACTTTTCAATAAAAGAGTTGAATTCTCAAACCGAAAATATGAATTTTCAACAAAAAATTTCATTATTTTTAAACCAACTAGTCGAACTTTCTACCAAAATACTTAATTTTTTAACGAAATACATGAATTTTTAACCAATATAGATGAATTCTCAACAAAAAATATAATAGTTGACATTATTTTAACCAAAAAGATTTTAATTTTAAATCAAACACATTTTCTTCAATTCAACCAAAAAAGGCGAATTTTCGACAAAATAACTGAATCCTCAACCAAATAAAATTAATTTTCTATCAAAATAGATGAATAATTTTCAATAAAAAATTACTTTTCAGCCAAGTAGTCGAACTTTCTATCAAAATAGTTGAATTTCTAAAAAAATACATGAATTTTCAACGAAGTTGTTGAATTTTCAACTAAAATAGATAAAGTCTCAATGAAAAATATAATATTATTTTATCCAAAAAAGATTCTCTTTAATTAAACACAACTGAATTCAACCAACAAACAACAAGAAGTATATTTTTATTTCAAAAGACATGAATTTTGAAACGAAACAAAAAAATATAATTTTGAGCCAAGAAAGAAAAACATTTTCCACTAAATTGTTGAATTTTTAATCAAAAAGACCTATTTTGTTGAAAATTCTCTTCTTTTTGGTTAAAAATGAATTATTTTTTGTGCAAAATTGATCTTTTTGTGTATATTTTGATTTTCAAAAATAATTATTCTAATTTAAATGATACAATGAAAATATTGAAAGTGGTAATTCATCACCTGTGACAAAAATACATGTTTTTATTGATATTTAACAATAAAGTTACTTTTGCTAATGTCAAATACAACATTTTAATTTTGCGGAATATTTCTGGCTTTGGTTAAATAATAAAATTTTATATTAGAAAATCTTAAATTTTTGTCAGTTTTATTATGCACACAAATGTGACATTCTTTGTTACTGCCCTTCGACTGAAATGGAAATTTCTAATTAATTGTGTGAATTAGGCAAAATTCTTTCCTTCAGGGATTTTGAAAGATATTATAGATTTCAAGATTTTTCACGGGATTTTATTCGATTTTTGTAGATTATTAGGATTTCACAAGGTTTAATGGATGTTATTTTCAAGTTATTTCAAAGGAATTTAAAGTGTTAAGGGTATTTCAAAAAATTCCAAAGAATATACGAAATTGAAAATGGTTCAAGGGGTTTCAAAGAATTTTGTAGGATTTCAGAAAATTTCAAATTATTCTAAAAAGGTATCCAGGATATCAGAGATATTTGAAAGATTAGGATATAAAAAAAATAGTTTAACCTTTGATGTAATATTTAAAAAATGGTATGATACTGTTTTCCTACTATTTTTTATATTTTACGCTACTATAGTTTTATGAGCTATTTTTTATGGATAGGGGGCGCAAAATTATCCATTCCGGGTGCAAAAATAGCTCGCTACAGTTTTCCAAACGAATATGAATAAAAAAAAATTTAAGTAATTGAAATGTTTTTGACGGCAGTAATTGCACTATATAAGGGTTTTTCAATATTCAAATATTATAATGATTTATTGGAAAGATTGAAGAATTTTTCACGGGATTTTAACATTTTACGAACAAAATTTTTTTTAAAGATACTGCTTTTTATTTCTAGAAAATATATTTTAATATCGTATTGATATTTCAGAATATGATGCCTTTGGTTTATAAAATAAAATAATGAATTTGAGTGAAGCTGGGTACTGAATAATTTTCTTTGTTTATAATAACATTGTAGATTATAAAAGCAAAATAGCTTCCTTGGTGCATAATCCATTCTTGAATTTATTAGTATCTCCCTGTACTCTACTGTATCAAAATTGCGAGTTTGCTAACTTCAAAGTATGCAGCGCTCCTGAAAGTACGGTATTCTCTAGTAAATATCGTTCAGGTATATAATGGTGGGTTACATTTTGGAAAATTATTTGAAAATTTTCGGAATATAGCAATAAAAAAGTTACTTTTCTGAGAATATTTTACGAGAATTCTGATTTTTCGCAAAAAATTTTATTACCATAATGAAATATTATCGCCCTTAAATTAACTGAGAATCAAATATTATTTCTATTTGATTACAAATCGCAATTTTTAAGAATGCTACGATTAGCTATATTCTTTCTCATTTAAATATTTCAAACGTTGATTACTGGATTTGCTAAAAAATTTAAATACAATTATTTGTAATTCGAAAGCTGTTAAATTGTGAGATTAAAAGTTTCCAAATTAACGGAATCTAGGAAATTCAAATACTTTTATTGTTATGAGATTCTCAGTTTGAAGGTGTCTCTTAAGATAATTGAAATTATAAACATCCTTATTAAAGAAAATGGAGGGAAGAGAAAAGTAGAGGAGAAGAATATAGGAGAAAAAAGGAGTATACTAATTTGTGTGATAAAAAAAGTAGGAGGAAAATAAAATGTTTAAAGAAAAGCCGGAGCAGGCTAAGACGGAAGAAGAGGTTTGGAAGGTTATAAATAGAGATAAAAAAGGACAAGAGTAAACCAGAATATTGAGACGGCGGATTGAAAAATATATTGTATGGCTTTGCTAGGGGGGGGGGGGGGTAAAGAATAAAGTTAGAAAAGTGAGGAAAGGAGGAAAAAATGGTAGAGGGATAGATGAGGAAGAAGACATAAGAAGGGAAGAAATAGTAAAGATGATAGGAATAATGAAAGATGGAAAGGCACCTGGCATAGATGAGATTCCAAATGAAGTCTAGAAATATGGGGGGACGTAACGAAAGGAATGGTCGTGGATAGTTTACAAGAGAGTGCGAAGAGGAAAGTGGTGGCCAGAGTTATGGAAAGAAAAAATAGTGGTATCCATAGTGAAGGAAAGCAAAGTGGAGGAGATTAAAGAATATAGGAAAGTGACGCTATTGTCAAAATTGTATAAAGTACATGTAGCTGTTTTATCGGAGAGAAAAAAGATAGAGCCACCGAATGAGACAGGGTTTAGGAAAGGAATAGGGGTGGAAAAGGGGATCAGAGGGTGTAATAAAGGGAGTATCGGACATTTTTAGAGAAACAGAAAACAGGGTAAAGGTAGCAAAGCAATTAGAAGATAGCTTCTGATTGGTGAGAGGAGTAAGACAAAGGTTATCTTCCAAACCTACTTTCATTTGATATATTATTCTTAGACTTAGAAGATGAAATTGCACATGAAAGGTTTATACTCTGAAATATGCGGACGATGTAGTGTTTATGGCAGAGGATGAAGAAGGGATAGCGGACCTTATTACGGAATTGAAGAAATACTTAGGGAAAAGTCAAGGAGTTTAAATATTTGGGATATACCTTGTAAACAAATGGAGATCATAGAGTTCATATAAGGGAAAGGATAATACAATAGGCAGGAGTAATGAAACAGATATAAGAATAGGAAAAAGAAAAAGAAGGTTGAAAGAAGATTAGAGAAGGAGAATGTGGTTACACTGAAAAAAGTTCCTGCGAAATATTCAAGTATGTCATGTAGTTGACTGGAAAGTAGTAAATCCAACTACTTTCTTATTTAAACTAACCATGATTGCTTAGTAGATAATACCATTATTGCTGTAGTTAAAATATAGTAGTTCAAATTACTATTTTAGTTAGTCAAAAGGATAACAAGTAATCGGTAGTAGAACTGACTACGTCAAAGTAGTAATATTAACTGAATATGTAGTAAAAATAACATGTCATTAATAGTTCAATCGAACGCAGTTCTGTCAGTAAACAGAAACAGTAGAAGTTACTACACCGCAGTAGTGGTGACACAAACGGAAAAAGGAGTAAAATATACCATTTTTTCTTCAACTATATTACTACAGTTGGGATTATTAATACTTTTAGTTAAAACAATTACACTACTTTAACAATGCAACTAACTGTGGAACATGAGTAATAATAACTGATCTTCATTGTTAAGTTAAAAAATCGGAAACAGTAAACTGAACGACAGCTCTGTTGGTAAAATGGGAGTTGTTACATTTACCATACAACTTCAGTTGAGCCAAAAAATAGTGAAATGTATCATCTTTTTTCTAACACACAGCCACAGTTAAGTTTAGTCATATTTTTTGATGAAAAAATTGACAAACTTAATTAAGTTTATATTTTAATTATTTGAACTTAATTCAGCCAATTAATGTCCGCTTCCCGCTGATTTGCGCTGCGTATTACCCCAAGTTTGACACGTAGACGTACTGCACTTGCGCTAGGGCGCTCCATACGGTCTGGACTTGCATTCTGTCTTTCCGGTCGGATTTTCTTCGTGTTCGGCAGCGTGCGGTTCGTGAGATTGGAGACCACGCCACCTGTAATGAATTCATCAGTTTCAAGTACAAAAGTTCAAAATATGGCAGCTAAAAGTACGAAAGACGTCGAAGTACGCTTATACGGCTCATGAACATGTTCCACTTGGGCATGTTGGTACTTGGTTATGCACGTAATGTCAATCCTTTTCATCTGCCTAGAGTGGTCGAATGTTATATCGAAGGATATTATAATTCACCTATACTAAGATAACAAGAGGAAGGAAAGTAAATGGCCGTCGTTCATGGGTCGATAATATGTTAATTTGTCTTTTAGTTTAGGGCTTATATTATTTGCGCCAAAAAATAACATGCTTAATCCTTATTGTATTTAAATTAAATCTTCAAATCTTTATATGACAAATATAGTAGATAATGAAAATTGTTTTACAAATTTCCAAGAATAGTACTCTCCGTCAATTTTTATTTCCATCATTATCATTGAGAAATGCGTGTGATAAAAGAGATTCTGGAATTAAATGCTAAAGATTCTTGACTAAATATATTAGATGGTGATTATTCATATAGTGATTAATTTACACCTATAAACATTCAGTGTGTAAGAATAACCGACTAAATGAATTAGTAACTATATCTACTAAAGGAATTGGTAATACTACTACTAAATGAATTGGTAAATGTATATTACTAGTTACTATTTTGAACGTTTGTTTTAAATAAATTAACAATCTGATTTTACAATTAATAGAATTTGATTAAAATCAAATAATAAATTACAAAATACATCGAAAAATACAAGATATGTGAAAATTGTATAAGCGATACATCAAATCATTAGGCCCAGGCGGGCCTCGCCGCCAAATAAGAAGGCGAAATGGCCGGGAGTACTATTTTGAAAATATCGCGTTCCCTAAAGCGTATATACAGAGAAAACTTTTACGCATTATTATTATACCATTAAGCCATTTCCCTTTCGGGGTACGCGTGAATGCTCAGTTGGAAAGTAGTAGTGTGTGGATGGGTATATAGGTATAGGGTAGATAGGTATATAGGTGTAAGGTATAGATGTTTTAGATTGATCTAGAATTCTCGTGTTATTCATTTAAATGACACGTTCGCTCCGCAACACTGCTCCGACCCAAGTTTCTGATCAATGTCTCTAGCGATCACCCCACATGAAGAGCCTCACAAAATTGTTATGTGTGGTTCCCCACTTGGGCCCATTAGTATCCAAGGTCTTTGTTTCAGGCGTCTTGCACACTCGAGGCCTGACATTGTTCTCCAAGACTTCGAGAAACGAACTATATTCGTGATCGAATTCTCGGCTCCGGCCGACTAAAACATCACTGCCAAGGAGAAGGAAATGGAGAAGAGGTATCAAGACCTTAAAAGGGAGCTGCAACGACTGTACCTAAAATATTCGGTTGAAGTAATTGTCCTTGTGATCGGTGCTCTCGAAGGTGCGAAACTATCACTCGTTCGTAACCTTAAAACCATACTCGCGTGCCAAAAATACTAAAAGGCACTTGCGAAATGGATGCAGAAAGCTGCCACCCTTGGGTGACACCCGTGCCTTTAAGACACACGAGGGTTTAGCTTACCTGTCGTTGTGATTTCGTCGTGTCCTGTGACCACCTATCTCACAGTTGTGAGACATGTCCATAGGTGTGATTAACCGCGGTTCTACTGGGAGCCGGTGTCATTTGCATAGATGGCTGTTGCTCCTGGTGGGAGACTGCGATGCTTTTTAAACCTTTTTTTTAAATTATATATATAATTCAGAAGAGTATTAATTAATTTAAAAATATATTCATTTGATACAAAGACTTGATGCATTTATACCAATGGAGCATTACTTTAGATTTTAGGTGAATAAAATAGTGTGTTTACATAGATATTTATTTCTTTAGTTGAAGGAAATATTTCTTCCGATTTGCAGATATAAATTATTCATATCCAATAAACATGTATTTCAACGAAATAATAATTTTTATTAATTATTTTAATTAAATAAAAATTTTTAAATTATTTAAATTATATACATTTTTTTAATTAAATTTTTTTTAAGAACCCCTCACAAAATACCAAGAAAAAAACGTTCATTCGTTTGAGGTTAAACTGCTTGGAATGTATTCTTTAAGCTGTCCCGAATAAAAGTTCTTATGTGCACCAGGTCCCAAAAGTTCTTAGGTTTCGAGTTGCAGGCACTTGAAGGTCCCATGTTACGGCAGCGTCGTGGTCATCGTCGTGGTCATCAATGTTAATTATAATTCAATTTGAAAGAATTCAGTTGTTCATTCAGATGAATATGTACTAAAATTGAAGTACGAATTACTTTATTGCATTGGTGCATGTTTTAGACCAAATAAATATTTATTTGAATTCGTGGGATTTTTTTTTGCTTCAAATATTCCGAAATTTGATATGGGAAAATAGTTTTTTGAACATGATCTTACAAAATATTAGAAAAAATTCGAATAATATGAATAATAAAATATTTTATAAATTTCGGGAAATCTTTTCAAGTATTAAAATATTTTTATTCTCTTTAAAACTTCTGAAACTCAAAATGTTTTAAAATCATTTCCCAACTTCTTTAAAAATTAATTTTTTAAATAAGAAATAATTGCAAATTTTCCCAGAAATCTTGAAATATTTTTTCTATTCTCTTAATTATTATTTTTAAATCTTTTCAAAACTTCCAAATATCTGTTAAATATACTCGATTTTTTTTCTAAAATGTTGTTTTAAAATCTTCAACATTATTTTCGAAATTTTAGGAAATCATTAAAAATATTTTTCAATTTTCTCCTGAAATTTATTTTTCAAAACAAAAAATCATTTGAAGTACCATCGAAGTCGGATTCAATGTTTCAGGATTTACCGATTCCGAGAATTGACGCCGCGCCGCGGGTTGGCTTGTCAGGAGCTGCGAAGAGTGTGGTCCAAGGACAGCCCCAAAACCGAAGTTAAATCCGAGTTCGACTGTAATCCCAGGAATCTTAATTTCTTTTTATTCTCTTGATGCCTTTCAAAATTTCTAAAAATAAACTACTTTTTTCGAAATCTTCAAAAATCTACATTTTGTATGAAGAAATTAAATTTTTTTTTAAAGATTTAAGCTATTTTTGAATCTTTTTAAAACTTCTTAAATTTGTAAATATCTTTTGAAATAATTAGGTTTTTCTACCATTTTTTGTATTCTGCAAAATGAATAAAAAATATCTTAAAATTTTCCACATTATTTTTTTGACATATTTGTAAGCCTTCAAAAAGTCAAGCAAATATTTTATAGGCTCAAAAAACTATTTCTTCACATGCAATGAAGTAGTTCGCACGTCAATTGTCCACAGCGATGACGACGACGATGTCGCAACATGGAAATTCTAAGGTCGAAATGCCAAAGAAATATTTCTTCGATTGAAAAACATGGACATTGAATTTAACAAGATATTTCTTCAATCTGAAGAAGTATGTTGTTCATCTAAATAAATGCTTCATTGGTATAAATGCATTAACTCTTTGTAACAAAATAAATATTTTTTTAATTGATATTATTTTGAATTATATCATTATTTCTTTGATTTAAATAAATCTAAGACTTAATTCAAGTATGCACAATTCATTGATTCAAATGCGTCCGAATCAGTTCATAGAATCGAACTCATTGAATCAAATAAATATTTCTTTAAACGACCAATCAGATTCCAACGAATCTAGAACTTTTGAATCAAGGAAATCAATTTCTTGGATGTAAGAAATATTTGTTTAAATCAAGAAAATATAGCCAAAGAATTCATTTCTTTAGATCAAAAAAAGATATGTGTCTGGTATTAAATAAAAATTACTACTTTTAAAGAACATTTTCTTAATGCTAAGAAATAGGATTCAAGTAAATGCATTTTCTTGGTTACAAACATTCTCTTTTGCAGTGTACCTGTTTTAGATATCTTTAACTCTTTCAAACAAAAAAAGTTGTTTACTACAGGTTTGATAGACTTTTTCACGCCATATTCGATTGTTTTGAAATAATAAATATTGTTATTATTATTATTATTATTATTATTAGAAGAAGAGTTAAAATAGCCTAAAGAAGTATTGTATCTATCCAAAATTAAAAAATCCCCCCCCCCCCTTCAACCCGGTGAATATTTCTCAAAGTAGCTAATATGTTTCTTGTAAACTACCCTGCAATAGGACTACAGTTTATCGGAGTTTCAATTCAATCAGAGAAAGTTAATGTTTGAGTGAGAACGCTTGAAATGTAATGTCCCGTATATACCAGTAGTAGTAGAAATCATTTATAACAGTAACCAACACAAATTTTTCGTTACAATTTTTTTTAAATTTTAAGAATTTTTGTATTTAAAATTTAGTTAAAATTTGAAGATTATAATAATTTGTTTAACCTTTTAACATGGATATTTCTTGAAATAATTATCATTTAATAACAAATATATATCTTCTTTTTCTTCCGAATTTTTAGCCAAAAAAAATGTCTGTCATGTTGTGATATTGTGATCTACAATTTTCATTTTCTCGAAACAGGCCATTTTTGTTAGATCAAAATTTTTTATTCTCATTCAGCCAATTTTGAAAACCCATGAAATTTTAATCTTAAAATTTTCATTTGTTTTTTTCCGAAATTGGCCAACTTTTTTACATTAAACTTTGTTTATTCGTATTCAGATACCTAATATTTTGGAAGTATGTTTTTATTTCTTACTTTAACTGAAAATTGAATTTTCTATCGCTCAATTTAGCAATACTCCAGATTGAGAATGGACTTTTCTTTCATCTTTAGATAGTGATCTCGATTTTATAGAATTCTTTTTCGGTCCCCTGAAAAATGCTCACTTTTTTTATTAATTGATGCCGCGGCGGTTTCGGGATGTGGGGAGCGTGGGAATGGCTGCTCTGTGAAGCGTGACAAACGTCTGGAGGGCCCTTCGACCCTGCCTATTTACGTTTGGAGTGTCTGGATTTATGGCCAAGGCCACTGCAAGCCGCGCCCCAAACCGGCCATAATTCCAAGTTCCAGTGTACTACCACCATTCAATTAAAGATGCAAATATTAACAATCAGACAGTTTTTCACCAATAAAAAAATCGTTATCAATAAGAAAAATATCTTTATTTATAAGTAAAACCATGCTTTTTCTCCCTTTTTCAACTCTAAAGCCAATTCACGATGTATAGAGATTTTTCAATTGCTATCAAACTACAGCTTTTAGACTCCCTCCGAATTTGAAAAAAATTGTTCGCTCCTCCCTAATGCACATATAGGGCCATCTTTTTTTCACGGAATGGTCATTAAACTGATCCATTCGCACCTGTACAAAAAAATATTTGCTTAGCACCATTTAGCTTTCCCTGCTTCAATTTTGATTTACAAAATTGATGGTAAAGATAATAGATAAATAATAGATAAACAAACTGAAGACAGCCTCTAAATGTCATATTCACGCAGTGCTGTAAATAATCAGGTTTCGACGATAATGTATGCGAAATATCGTGACTAAAAATTTGTAAGAAAAGGATTTCTAAGGTCAGGTTTTTTTTTTTATAAAGTATCAATAGAGGCAATTGTTATAAGAGCATAGTAATTTAGTTTTTTCTAAATATTAGGGACATAGTTAAAAATATTGATCATGGTTCCCGCACTTTCAGCGAAATAATTCTACATATCAGCATCAAACGCCTCAATTCCAGTTACATGCGGTTTTCATCCGGTGGTTATGGTAATTCGTAGCTAGCTCGTTTTGTAGTTCCTTCCACTCTATTTAATTTTGGCGCTTTGTCTTTTGGTTTATATTTCGCACATTGAACCTTGGATAATCTTCATTCGAAAAACCCTTAATTTGACCGGTGGTTGGGGGGGGGGGCAGGTAGTAGCGTGGTGTATTGCTCGGAAATAAGGTCGGCGCGGTGCCGTTTTTCTATAATTAATTCGGTATCCATGTTACCGTTAATAACCGAATTTAGTACAAACTAGTTGTAACTGGTTAAAATAAGAAGTAACTGATCACTTTTATTATAACCCGAATATTTTTTATATTCAATTGAAGTGAGTTACAATCGCAAATATATTTTTCGAAAACTGAGAAAGAAAAGAGTGCATCTTCAAACAAATGACAGGTTTTTGTTTTTCTGTATTGCTGTAGTTACTTGTTAAAATTAGCTTTTACTCGCGTTTTTACTGGCGTTGAAAACTAAATTTGGATTTGAAATCAGGTTATTGTTTCAGCTATAATCGCGGTAAACTAAAACCTAAATTTAAGAAACCTGGGTTTACGACATTCCTAGAATTTCAGTCCGTGGCATTTTGGCGATGCGGGGTGCTCAGTCATCCGTGACAAACAGCAGCGTAGCGTCTAAGGGGGCAGAGCGCAGGAACTCACGCGCGTATGTTGCGTAAAATTACGCACTTCAGTTGAAAATGGTTTACACGACTCTGAATGTTTACGATTGTTACGAATTGGATTTACGATCAAGGTCACTGTAAGCCATGCCCGAAACTGTTCTTAAATCTAGGTTCCAGTGTATTGACTTCTCTAGGCAACTAAAGAGATTACAGTTCGTCGACGGCCTGACTCCTTTAGCACACTGTACATAAGCCAGTCCAGAACAGGAATCAGTCCTATACTTGCAACAGTAAAGAATGATCGTCCAAAAAGAATATACAAGGACACAGCGGTAGGTGTTCACCGGTCGACATAGTCACTTTTCAATTTCTAAACTTACATTAATTTGACTTACGGGCCGTCTATAAACTATGTTACCAACTTAAGGGGGGCGGGGTTGGCCACGCAGATTTTTTGGCTTAAAATGAATTACTTGGTTTAAAGTTGAACTACTTTGCAAAAAATTCATTTCTTTTTTTGAAGATTCATAATTTTAATATAAAAGTCAGCTATTTGGCTCCAAATTAAATTTGTATAGTTGAACATTCATATTTTCGGGTCGAAAATTCATCTTTTTTGTAGAAAATTCATCTTCTTGGTTTGAAACTTGAGCAATTTGGTAGAAAACTTAACTATTTGATTGAAAATTAATTTTCTGTTGATGAAAATAAATATTTTTGGTAAAAAATTCATCTATTTTTATGAAAATTTAACTTTTTGGTGAAAAATTATTTTTTTATTGAAAAATCATGTTTTTGGGTTGAAACTTCATCTTTTTTGTAGATAATTCGTCATCTTGGAATCAAAATTCAACAATAATTTTGTTTTGAATTTATGTATTTGGTTGAAGATTCGTCTTTTTGATGGAAAATTAATTTGATTGGTGGAAAATTAATCTTTTTGGTTGAAAACTTGACTATTTGGTTAAAATTTAGTTTTTTTTGTCAAAAATTATTTTGTTTGTCTTTAAATTTAACTATTCCATTTTTGGTTGGAAATGTATTCTTTATAAGTTTCACATTCATGTAATTTGTTAAAAATTTGTCTTTTTGGTTCAAAAATTAATCTTGTTTTTCGAAATTTTATGGTTTTTGTTGAGGATTCAGCGATTTGGTAGAAAGTCGTCTTTTTTGGTTGAATCGAACTGGTTAAAAATTCGTTTTTCATTGACTGAAAATTAATTTTTCTAACTGAAAATTTGATTATTATATTTTTGGGTGAAAAAATTTTTTTTACTTCAAAATAATTTAAAAGTAACAAATTGTTATTTGATTTCATCTATTGGTTAAGGATTCAACTATTTGGTTAAAAATTCTTTTTTTTTAGTTTAATTCAACTGGTTGAAAATTCGTCTTATGGTACAAAATTAATCCTCTTTGGTAGAAAAGTCATCTTTATTGGTTAAAAATAAACTTTTTTGTTGAAAATTCAACTGTCTTCTAACATTTTTTTTGCCTTGAAAATTCAACAGTTTTTGTGCAAATTTTATCGTTTTTTTTTTAATTTGACGATTTGGTTAAAAATTCATCTTTGTATGTTGAAAATTTGAAGATTTTGATGAAGCCATCTTTTTTGGTTGAAAATTCAACTGATTTGTTAAAAATGCGTACATTTGCATTTAAAATTCATCTTTTACAGTTGAAAAGTTCTCTTCCTTGATTGAAAATGAACTTTTTTTGTAGAAAATATGAAAATTTAACTTTTTAGTTGTTAGTGCAACTGTTTGTGCAGAAATTAATTTTTGTTATTTGAAAAATTCGTCTCTTTGGGTTGAAAATTCAACTATTTTCTTGAAAATGCAATATATATTTTGACTTGAAATGTGAGGAATTTAAAGCTTTTTATATTGAATTTTATATGGTATTTACATTAATTTTATTTGTAAGCATCAGCTCATGATTCGTAACGTAGTTTATAAAGGGCCCCTTGTCCGAATTGCAGTTGAGGGGCTGATAGCAAAAGCGGACTAAACAAAAAGTCGGAGCAAAATCAGGTTGATTATATCTCCGCGCAAGAACGAATTAGCCCACGCGCTACGAACAAAAACGAGTTAAAGATTTAACTCGTTTTTGCCCGTAGCACACGGACTAATCCATTTTTGCCCGCACTCATATTTCGATTCGGTTCAACTCAAACCGAACTCTTGATTCGTTTTGGGCTACGCTGATATTTTCGTTTGATTCGCGCCTGGACGATCGAGAATAAATAAACTTGATGTGTTTATGTCCATAATACCTCAAGCGCAATATCAACGATTTTTCAGAAGAGTCAGAAACCGTTCTCCAAATTCGAATTTTCAATCGTGAAGGAACAAATGTATACTCCTAAAGTACATAAATGCTGAATTAATGCCTGAAAACTTACATCAGAAAATTATATAATATTAAATAAAAAATTAGTAACAATTATCAAAAAAATTCATTTCATTTTTAATACGCATAATATAGGATATAGGATAGGAATAATTGCACGAAAATTGTTTCAAGGGGATTGGCCGCGATTCGTCACATGATTCGCACTAAATCTCAACAATTTATGGATAAAAAGAGTTTTTATATTGAACTCATGAAAGTTTTCGATTTTTTTTTAATTTTATAAACAACTTTTATGAGCCATTATCGATATTCAGCTATTTATGATGTAATAAATAAAGGTTTTCCTACGTAATCGACCAAAAATTACTCGGCAATGACACCTAGTTATCATATATTTAGTCAGTTAATAACAATTGATGCTTGTTTAAGATTGCCACTTTAGGGCCTCGATAGAAAATAGGAAATCTAGACAGGGCCTGTTAAGAACCAAGCTTCAATTTCTACTTGGGTGTTGCCATAAACAATTTAAAAATTCCATTTAAATGGAGCTTTCATTTAAACTTAGTTTAGCCAAACCGTGAACTCGTTCAACCTCACAAAATTTGATAGTAACATTTAAATAGGTAGGGTTTTTCCTAAAAAGAAAAAAATTCTTTCCTCAAAAAATAAATTCAATTTTATTTCCCGGAATTAAAGAAATAGCAGAGAATAAAAAAATTAACAAAACAAAGTGGTAAAATGACTTTTTAGCGATACAAAAAACTGAGTTTTTAAGAAATTTCAGAGTGTCTGAGGAAGGAATTGGGAAGATCGATGAGAAATGTAGCACACCTGTCCAGTCGGAGGAAGTCAGGTGGTTTAAAGGGAACAAGGCTATTCAGAGCCTCAGAAACGGTTTTCCCTCTATTCTATAAGATTCAACGATTTTCATCTAAAGAATATATAAAGTTCGCTCCCCCTAATTCTAAGCCAGGGGTCTAAGACCTTCGTGAAAATGTTTGATATAGCCATTGTAAGTATGAAAAGAAGCGTTGCACTTCTTCAACCTATTCAATAGAAAAACAGGTAGGGGTCTAACGTATCTTTATAGTCACGTTTTATTGTACACGTAGAATGTGGGAAAATTCGTGACCTTTAATTTTATAAGGTAGAGTTTATAAAATGTATCAAATTTTATATTTATAAATATAATCTCCACCTAGCTTGAAAATTGAATTGATTTTTTTAACGTAAAATTTATCACTTCTAATATCAGGGCGGTCGCAAAACTTCATTTTCAAAATTCCTTGACTTCCCTGCTTTTTCTTCGAATAAATTTTTCATCTACCCTGGCCGTTAATATTCAAAGACCAAAATGCTAATCTTATATTTTTAATATAGAATCTTTTATACATGATACATCTAACCCAAAAATTTACTAAAAGTGACTAATGCGCGTCAATAACGTGACTAATATTCTTTTGAATTTAAAATAATTCTAAAAAATTCGATTCATAAGACTTCAAAATAATTCAAATTAAATTCAGTAGAATTTAAAAGAATTTGAAAGAATTCAAGATAAATTCCAAATAAAATTTTAAAAATATTTGAAACCATACTCAGTAAAACTCCGTAGAAGTTTTAAAAATACCCTTAAGTATTTAAAATCCTTTATAATGCCATTCAATAATTCAAATCTATTAAAAATTCCTTGGAATCTATTAAAATACCCTAAAATCTTTCAAATTTTTTAAAAACTTTTAAATACCTGGAAACTTTTTAACGCACTTGAAAATTCCTTGGGATTTTTTCAAATACCCTAAAACATTTCAAATTCTTTGGAATCGCTTTATATTATTGAAATCTATTAAAAATAACCCTAAGATATTTCAAATCCTTTAAAATATTTGAAATCCCTAAAACTTTTTTAAAATACCCTAAAATCTTTAAAATTCCTTGAAATACCTTCAAATTATTGAAAACAATACATAATTCCTTGGAAACTTTTCAAATATCATAAAATTCTTTACAATCTTTGGCAATACCTTCGAATCTCTTGAAATCAATTCTTCTGAATAAGTTCTTTGAAATCCATTGAAATATTATAAAATCCCGTAAAATTACATGAAATCTACTAATATTTCTTGAAATACCATTAAATTACTAAAATAAATTGAAAATTCCTTGGAATCTTTTGAAATACCCTAAGAAATTTAAAATCCTTTAAAATCTGTTGAAATCTCTTGAAATTTTTTAAAGTTCATGAAAATACCTTGAAATCTTTTGAAATAATACCCTAAAAGCTCAAATATTTCAAATTCTTTGAAATCTTTTGAAACCCCTTGAAACTTTTTAAAGCTCAGTAAATTTCCCTAGAAGTTTTAAAAATATCCTTAAATCTTGAAACTCCTTTGGAATAATGCCTTCAAATTTTTTTTGAAAATGTCCTTGAATCCTTTATAATAGCCTAAAATATTGCAAATCCTTCGAAATCTATTAAAAATTTCTTTGAATCTTTTAAAACATCCTATAAGATTTGAAAAAAATGAAGAAAATTTAGAAATAGGTATAGACAGACCTGAATTCAATATTGGTTAACCCATATTGGTTTATTTATTGAATGAAAAGTGACTAAAATGATCTTTTCATTTTGAAAAGCGATTGAAGTGATATTTTCATATTAAAAAGTGACTACACTATTTTCGACAAAAAAATGGCTGAAAGTGACTGTATGGCACCCCTGATGATTTTCGACAGTTACTTAAAGTGCTTCTTTTACAGAATTCCTAGACTTTTGCCATTTTCTGCAGAATCCCTGACTTTCTCGAAACGACAGAATTCCCTGACTTTCCTTGATTTTTAAGTTTTCCCAGACCTGCGGCCAGTTCGTTATACCCTTTTTGGATCTGCTGTAGAAAAATCAATTTATAAACCGAAATTATTGATTGTCCTAATTGTTTTTCTCCCCATATTTCAATAATCAAAACAGTAGAAAAGAACAAATATATCTGCTTTTGTAACATAAGATAATACAGGATATTGTGACTTGTGCCTTCAGTTCCCATACGGGCATACGAGTAGTCTCAGACTTTTTGCTACACAGTATATGGCTGCACGTGCACCCTAACTCAAAGTATAAAATCGATCGTCTCGACGCATCACTGCCCTTC
Organism: Andricus grossulariae; assembly: GCA_011634705.1. Classification (NCBI taxonomy): domain Eukaryota; kingdom Metazoa; phylum Arthropoda; class Insecta; order Hymenoptera; family Cynipidae; genus Andricus; species Andricus grossulariae. Next base: position 3,514,918 of record JAABKJ010026545.1, on the reverse strand, counting down.
GCACGTGACTCGACGCACGTCCCTTATGGCGTCCAAAATAATGTTTCTTTTCGTTCAAATGAAAAATCAATGATTTTTCTGTCCCTCAATCTCGCCACGAGCCACCAGCTATAAAAGTTTCAGATCGAAACAAAATTCCAGATTCAGGAGCAACCTTCCCACTACTAGTTACAAATTTATTGAGCCCTAGGGAACCTTATCTGAAAAATATATATCCAAAAAAATTCAGAACATGGCTTTTATGATAAAACATTAATCAGGTAAGGTTTTGCAAAATTTATGTATGGAACTTGTACGTTTTTAATATTTAAATTCTCGCTTAGATGTGCTTAATCAACTGGAAAGAAGAGCCCCTTTGAATATAAAATTAGGTCACTCTTTCACTCTGCAGAAATTGCCTCTGAATAATAGCCAATCAGATTGGTCTCTTGAAATTCGATCTCATTACACAATTAAATGCAGAAAATGATACCTAACATTTAAGTTTAACTACATCGTTTAAAATAATTTGCGTGAAAAAATAATATTGAAACGTTTAAAGGAACGTCTATCAATTACGTAAAGATGATTTTTGAAATTTTAGACCCCACCCCAACCTATTGTAAGGATTCTTGAACAATTTTGTGACCCCCTCTCTTTTTTTCGCAAGATTTTGTTTTTTTTTACTTAATATATCAACAATATACCAATTATTTTTACTGTAAACAGAGATTTTTAACGATTTCAAATGATTTAAAAAGATGTAATCACAAACTATTCGAAAGGATTACAAGAATTACAACATTTTTACGGAATTTAATGGGATTTCAACCAGTTTTAAGGGATCACAAACATTTTAGAATATTTCAAACGATTCAAAAAAATTACAAGAGATTTTCAAGATTTCAAATGATTTTAAAAGATTTCAAGAGACTCAAGAAATTACCCATTTGAATTTCAGACAGAATCCCATTTTTTTCCATGAATTTTAGAACGTTTTAAGAAACTTTAAGGAGTTTAATCAGATTTCAAGAGATTTTACGGAATTTCAAGAGATATTGGAGGATTTTGACGGATTTTGAAAGATTTTAAAGAATTAACAACGATTTCCGCCGATTAAAATTAAAGATATTTTAAGGGATTTTAAGAGATTTCAAAATATTTCAAAAGAAGTCACGATTTGAAAGGGTTTTAAAGGATTCTAAGAGATACCAAAAATATTTTTTACGAATTTTGAACGATGTCAGGGGATTGTAATGGGATTTAGAAGACAGGGATTTGAAGAGTATTCGTACGAATACACGGGATTTCAAAAGATATACAAAAATTTCAAAGGCTTTTAAGATATTTGATGGATTTTAAGATATTTAAAGGAGTTTCGGTAATTTCACTGGATTTCAATGGATTTTAAGGGATTCCAAAAAATTTCAAAGTATATCTACGAATTTTAGACATATGACCAATAAATATAAACTCGTAAATTCTTTGAAAATTTTGTAAATCCCTTAAAATTTTCAAAATCATGTGTAAATTCCCTGAAATCCTTGGAAATTCATGGATAACGAACATAATTTCTTGAAATCCCTTTAAAACGATTAGGATCCCTGGAAATCCCTTGAAATTCTCTATTAAAACATGTAGAAATTTCTTTATATTTTTTGAGATTTCATGAAATCTTTTGAAATCCTTGAAATCATTTGAAATCTTCCAAATCCCATCATAATCCCTTATAATGCTTTAAAATTCGTGAAAATCCCTCAAAATCTCTAAAAATCGACTGGAATCCTTGAAATTCTGCAAAATATTACGAAATCCCTCAAAGTATACTCTGTATTATAACTATGCCTTAAGGCGTTAGCCGTCAATAAACTAAATTCAAATTCAAATCTTTAAAATTCCTTAAAATATTTTAAAAGCCATTAACGTCTTTTAAAAGCCATTAAAATCTCTGAAAATCCCTTAAAATTCTTTATAACATTCAAAAATCCTTTGAAATCTTACGAAATCGCCTAACATCCGTCTTGTATACACGGAATGAAAATTTTCAAACTATCTTTCAGAGCAAATCAGACTGCTCACGCAAAGAAACAATTTTTATGTGAGGCATCAATTTCGCCCATCCAGAATTTTTAATTTTCCACTTTGGTTGTCAAGGAGATTTTTTTCGTCTCATGATGTCTTCACATGGAAACGGTTTTCATAATTTAAACAAAAAATCCTGTAAGAAAGTCAACTTTTTTGCGTGTATACTTTGGAATCTTTGGAAATCCCTTAAAACGATTTGAAACCCCGTAAAATTGTCGAAACTTCTTTAAATCTCTTAAAATCTATTAAAATCCCTTAAATCCTTTAAAATTCCGTGATATCTTTTGACTTCCCTACAAATTCGTTCAAATCTTCGAATCCCATTAAAATACCCCAACATACCTTCGAAATTCGTGAAAATACTTCCGTATCTCTTGAAATCCGTTGAAATCCCGTGACTTCTTTTGAAATATTTTGAAATCCCTTAAAATCATTTGTAATCCGCGGAAATCGTTCTTTATAGTTTCTTATAATCAATCAAAATCCTTAAAGTACCTTAAAATCTTGTAAAACCCCTTGAAAAAATTGACATTCTCTGAAATTGTACTCAGTAATTTCTTCAAACTCTTGAAATCTTTTTAAATCATTTTAAATCTATGAAACCCCTCGTAATCCTGTGGAATCATTTGACATACCTTAAAACTTTTGCAATCCCTTAAAAACTTTTAAAATCTCTTTAAAACTCATGAAATCCCTAAAGAGCTTTAAAAACCTTGTTAAATTCCGTAAAAAATTTGTAATTCTTTTAAATACTTTATGGTCCTTTGAAATGCTTTGAAATCCCTTGAAATCTGTTGAATTTCTTTCAAATCACATCTTTTGAAATTCTTTGAAATCTTTTGAAATCTCGTTTACAGTGAAAATAATTGATATTTTGTCGATATATTGAGTAAAAAATATAATATCTTAAATTCCCATAATAGTATACAGAGTAATTTCAAAAGCCAAAACAGGTTCTAATTAGCATATTTTTCAAAAAGAATTAAAAAGAGAAAATTAACGTAAGATATGTTTTGAACACCCACCCCCCCTCTCACAAAAAAGCATCACATAATTAATGGACACTGCCTACGGTAAAAGTTCTTCGAAAATTGAGTATATAAGAAAAATGAACATGAAAGTTAGCGCGCGCTCATAATAGTCTAGTTCAGCCAATAAAACGCGTTTCCGAAAGTTAGTACTCATGCCCTTATGCCCTGAAACCCTTCAATTATATTCCCAGCATATTCGCCTATCTGCTTATAAATTAATCTTTCAACTATACCCTCGGTCGAAATAACCCAGGACTATTGTTTTGAGCTTCGTCACTTTAAACCATAACTGGGTATCGAAATCATGATGTCAAATTAAAAGTGTTAAAATGTAGGTAGTGTCCATAAGTCTGGACAGTTCGTACGTATACTTTCAGCTATACGGCCGGGTTCAACATACGGACAGTCTGTACGTTCAGTTCCTGCTATATGGCCAGGTTAAACATACAGACAATCCATCCGTTTAGTTCCAGTTAAACGGACGGATTAAACATACGGACAATCTGTACGTTTAGTCCTCGCTGCATGCGGTCTGGTTAAACTTACGGAAAAATGTATCTAAATGAACTACTATTTACTATATATTTGAAAATCAGTTTTTTTTAAATGTGCATTATTAATTATGGAATTTTTTTAAAACAAAATATTTTTGAATACTCAAATGATTTTAAACATATAAAAATCGTTTATTTAAAAAAAAATATATTTTTCACCGATATATTTATATCGCCGTGATGGATTTCTCATGACCTGAATATATCCAACTTTGAAAAACAAACTCTTTGATGGCAGTATTCATTAAAACATCACTCAACAAGAATATAACATTTCTTATAAAAATATAGTTTCTTCTTTTCTACAGATAAAAATAACAAAGTGTGTACACTGTCGGTATCGGTAAAAAAATTGTCCTTATCTGTAAAGAAAAATTACCAGTACCGAAAATTTGTTGTTTACCAGTTTTTTAAAAATCATATTTTAAACATACCCCTTTCCAGCGTGTCGTTAAACCCCTACGCCTTCAGAAAGTCCCGTGGGGGGGGGGGCGAAAAACACCCCTGTGACAGTTCACAGAAGTAATTTTGTTTAAACCCCTACCCCTCTACAACGTCTCGTGAGGGTGGAAAGGCACCCCTGTGACAGGTCACAGAAATGATTTTGGTCAAACCCCCTTTCCCTTTCAAACGCCTCGGGGGGGGGGGGGTATATAGAAAGGCACCCCTGTGACAGATCACAGTAATAATGTTGATCAAACCCCTACGCCTTTCCAACATCTCGTGGGGGTGCGAGGCACCCCTGTGATTTGTTTCGTGTGTTTTTGTGGTTAAAAAAATAGACATCTTTCGAGTTTCTTTAAATGGGATATTTTAGTGATTTATAACTATATTTTTTCGCTTATGAAATGTTTTTCGGTGAGTAACATTCTTTGAAGTCAAACTTCTATCATTTATGATAAAAGGTGCATATTAGATTCATGTGGAATGTAGACCTACCACTCGCCCCGCAAGAACCGGGCGAGCACTCGAAAACGTAAAAAAGTATTTTCCAATCGTCTTGTAATATCTCAATTTTGAAGGTCAAAAAATTAAATTAAAAAAAATGTGGTCTCGTAGATAATATTAAAATGGAACTTTTTTCTATTTAAAGTTTTCCTTTCCGATGTATATTTTTAATAATAAAATTGAAAAAGTGGGAAAAGGTTTTTCCCAAATTTAATTATTTTTTAAAACATAAATCGACTTTACTTAGACTTTACTCAGTCTGCTACGCCCTTAGCAGCAATGGGAAAACGACAAAATATGAGTGAATTCAAGCTATAAATCAAGACACCAGATTTGAAACAACTATTCGCTTACTTAATTATTGTTTAAAAATAATAAGACTTAGGAAAAACAAAACTTAAAATGTGCTGCCGGTAAATTGTAGAGCGGTTAAAAATTGAATGTATTTCGGTGAAAGTTTCAGCGAGGTTAGGAGAATAATTCTGATTTAATCTATATCGCCACACTGCAGTGAGCAAATTTGGGTATAGAACATAGAAATGGCAACAGAAAAGAAAATTAAAAGATTGTGTTGAACGGTGAAAGGTTTCACCAAGAAATGAAACCCATTGAGCAGCGCTACCAAGGATATTGGTATGCAAGAATGTTGGGAGATTATAACCAAAGAACCTGCGAAGAACAGAAGACAAAGCAGGGGCCAACATTATTTCTAATTTAGCCTTAATTTAGAAACATTTTAGCTCAAGATTAAGTGTTTTTTTTAATCTTTAAACGGTGATTTCTATTTTACAGAATGTTATTTCGCTCACCTGAAAACTTCCGATTTTGTTGGTTATCTTGTTATGTACTGCAACCCTTCAACTGTAATTTGGTGATTATACATTCTCTTTTGTTGAAGCACCTTCGGCTTTAACGAACACATTCTCATCATGTATCTCGTGCTTCGCACTCGATTTTGTCCAAAATGTGAACTTTTCTACATTATGTTCAACACTTTTATGTTATTACATACTCTTAGGAAGTTAAAAAAATACTCGAAAAGTTTATTTAAATTTAGGAAAATGTCTAGAATTTGATTGATTAATAGGAAAATTTCCGAAAAAGATTCAATATGATTTTTTTTTAAATTGCTTACCCAAGTTTGATTTCAAAAATTTATTTAATTTTACTTGGTAGATTTTTTGCATCGCAGATGTTTTTTTCTGGAGCGATGGATTTCCGGGTTCCTTTTAGATTCTTGATAATAAATTGAAGACATTTTTTCAATTGTATTTTACATAATAGTTCTGTAATAGTACTTTGTGATAGTGCGAAAGGGCGGATTTTTCATGAAGGTGGTAAAGTTGGCACAACACGCTGAACGGAAGTGGCACCAAGTTTACACTCTTCACTGGAGTTCCGCTGTTCGTGCTTCTAAAGTGTGTTGGAGCTCATGGAGAATAGACATAAGGAGACCAAAGTAATGTAACCGAAAATGAGCAAATTTTTGACGTATGGAAATGGTTACAATACTAGCCGAGTATGTCGCTAGTGTGGCACACTTACTAAAATGGCCGCCGTCTATGTTGACATTTTACATTATTTAATTATGTAATTTTCATAGAAATGTATAAATTATTAATTAAAAGCGGAAAATTGATTTTACTTATCTCGAAATGTTTGTGATACTATGTGTAATTGAAGTGATTCTGCACAGGACGTGCGTGGTAGGTACTTTAGATTTATTGCACAAACGTGGAAAACAATAAGTATATAACTTACCAATTTTCAATCTTGTACACTGATATAAAAGATCACTTGATTCAAAGAAATGTAGTACTGAATACGCCCAATAAATTGTTTTTTTGATCCAAAGAAAATTTGTTTATAACAAAAGTGAGTTTTTTGTTCGAAAAACATCATTCCCTGAAGTAAGAAAAATTTTCTCCGATCAAACAAATATTTGATTGGACGTATTCAGTACTAAATTTCTTTTAATCAAGTAATCTTTTTTTCTCATAGTGCGCATACACATCACAGAACGGATATCAAACTTCCACTTGAATATAACAGTTTTTACATTTGAATATTCTTTAAATGACTCAACAAATTATTTAAGTGATTTAGGAATTTTGTCTTTTTTTAGGGTTATATCACGGGTTATATTTACACGGACCATGAGGGCGGCCATTCATACGTGTGCCACACTAGCGCTGCGCTCGAGAAGATCTAACATTTCAATGTATTACGTACATCCGACAAAAAAATGCTCTTTTTTGGCGAAGTCAATGTACATGACTTTGGTCTCCTTATGTCTATTCTCCATGGTGGAACTATTTAGAAAGGGATGAGAACAAAGTTACTGTGCTTATTGTATGAGCACTTTGCTCCCACATAGAGAAATGGTTTATAATTTCATATATCATATCTTCACTTGTTCATATATGTAGACTTGAAAATTTAAAATAGGTCAGTCGAGTCATCTTGTCAAAATTGATAATTTTTTTTTACTTAAAATCTGCTATATTTAAAAAATTAAAAAAGGCGTTAACAAAAATGACAAATCTATATCGTGCCATGACTGCGGTAAGTCATGGAAGGCTTCTGAACAGATCAGCTGATTCATCTTTTCAAAATGTACAAATTTGCTACTGATTATATTGGTACATTCAAAATCTTGAAAAAAATTTCCTCTTACAAACGTTAAGGGGGCGATTCAAATAAATTGCTACAAATTAAGTGTTTTTGAGAATTAAAAAAAAAATGTCTTGATGAAACTTTGTGAAGGAATTAGTATATATTTTCACATATATGAAGAATAAAGAACAGGGATTTATAAGATAATTAAGATGGTTTAAACCTAAGTCGCGTGGTTTATTGCACACCGCCTCAGCGTTGACGGTGCTGATGTGCGTGCAATGTAGATCTTTTTTGCTTTTGTCCTGGAGGGGGAAAAATGATTTAGATTCTTCATAATATTGAATGCCGTATGTATCTTTATGTTCAAGGAAGAATGCGCAATTAATAATAATACAAGGCTCTTAAATAAATGACACGATTTTTGCGAAAAAATTTAAATCATTACAAACTGAGGTTCATACGGTGGAAAATTTAATTATGTGTTAGTGCCTACAGGGGCAATACGTCCTATTAATTATATTTTGAGATATGTTGCACTCAGATTTGCAAAAAGACATTTCGAGAAAAACGCGATTAAATTTTTCGGTGAATGTAATAGTGTGCATGTTCGATCAGAAGCACGAACGTAAATACATCTGCAGTAATAATAATACACAGTAGTGCGTTCTAAAACTTATAGATTTACATTTTTAACATGTCAGAGCATTCATTTATGCACAAAAAAATCGATTTTTTGAAAATTGCACTTGAGCCCCCCCCCCCCCTGAAGAAAATTGAAAAATCGATAGATATCATGACTACAGGTGGTCATAGAAGTCTTTTAAATTGGCCCGTCGATTCTTCTCGTAAAAATTAACAAGTGTGGCACTTATTATGTTGCTATACTCCTAATTAAAAAAAATGCTTATAAACGAAAAATTCAAAAATTCTTCAAGATAGACATTTTTTTTGGAGACAGCTATAAACATTCTATCGAATTATATTAACTAAAAGCCATCTCGTGTTTGAATGTGTTTGAAAAAATGATGTTTAGAGAGCCTGCACTTACCTGCAAAACTGTGATCAAAATTATTAAAAATTTCGCATTTTTCAAATGAATTTGTTATATCAAGATATTTAACCATTCAAAGTTAATATTTCTCTTTAAAAAAGCATTGTATTTTATTCAAATGTATGTATACGTATCTTATAATTAAATTAATTAAAACTACAAGAAAAAAAATCAAATCTACAACAATTTTTGAGATAAATGTAAAATGTAATCGAAAAAAAATCTATTATCTGATCCGGCTTTAAACTTAGTTGGTAATAGACATCTCTTGAAACTTCAATCCCTTCAGATTTCGTGAACCTAACTCGGCTTGTTTTCTATTTATTATAAAAAGCGTGTTGTTGACACGCGTTTCTTAAAAACCTCATTTTCGGACTCCTGAGGTCGAATTATGTCAAGATATGTTAAAAATGAAGTTCTAAGATTTACATAATTATAAAGCTTCCCTGAGAAAGCAAAACTGTGGGAAAATATTATGTTGTGTTACAAGTGCGGAAAGTAGGTAGTTTCAGACGAGTGTGAAATTTCCTGTACGAGCCAGAGGCGAATCGAAGGGTAGTTGTAGGCGAGCTGAAGATGAGCCGGAAACGACCCGAAAAGAGCCGATGTCATGTACTGTAAACTTCACCAGAGTTACAACTTCCTATTTTCTGCTCCTGTTACATACTAGCTATTCGTTATACAAGTGCGCAAAGTAGAAGATTATCGACGAGTGTAAAAATTGCAGCATGAGCCGGAGCGGAGGCTCGAAGCATTAGTGCGCAGAGCTTTAAAGAGCAAATGGTGTAATCGCGCGAGTAGAAATTGCCTGTGCGCACGTGTGTCACACGCAATTTTTCGCATCAACCTTCTGAAAAAAATATTTAGCACGTTTTCACCAAATTTCCGATCAGCTATGGTAGTTTTCAGACAAATTTATGCATAATTTAAAAAAATAATAATTTTTAAGAATATTTTCACTTTGCCGGTTGCAAATTTGCTTATTTCTAATGTACGCATGCGCGTCGATATCTTCGATTGGCAAAATAGGTGTTTGAAAGTTTACATGCGCCAATAATATTTTCACATACATAGTGTGCTGGATTGAAGCATTTTTTACATCATTTAAGGTTGTATGTAAAAAAATCGATCTCTGGTATAATTTTTTTTAAAAAGGAGCTATATTTAATTAGAATGATTACTTATATGTTAAATTAATTTCAAATTTTTCAACTGTACCGATGCGGAGATAATTAATGTCAAAGTTGACTACTTTAACACGTATTTCGTTGGCAATGCATAGACACTCTCCACAATTTAATTTGTAGTAATTAAACGCTCTGGTATAGAAATTTAAAAAATGTCGGTATTTGTGCTGCTTGAAAATACAGATTTTATGAAAAAACATTCAATTTTTCCACCGTGTAGTTTCATAGATAATCTAATAAAAAACATTGAAATTTTAGTCACTTTCAAACGGATAAACGTAACAGTATCGCGGCCCAGCAACACTATTTCATCTCTCCAGCTTGTCTGCTGTACGCACTCGACACACACACTCTCAAACACAACCAGCTTGGAAGCGTACGTTAAATTGCGACGTTGCTCGATTTACGAGTCTGCCGCTGGCATAGCAGTGGTGACTGTACTTATACACTAATACTACGAATTCTAAGCCAGTAGCGCACTGAAATTTTCACCATGCGGGCCCGTGAAATTTTTTCAACATAGCATGGCTCGACGGCGCCCCACGGGACTCTACTATTTGTACAGGGATGGGACTTGCAAACAACCTTAAGGCTATGAGACGAGTGGTTCACGTGACCAGCTTCCTACCTTACCGACACTTTTTTTATTTGTAAACTTATTTTTACACGAATAGCTACATCAAGTTGAAAATTTGGGATAATAAATAAGAAGCACTAAGAAACGGGGCTCTGGTCCTTAATCTTTATAATCATGACAAAAGCCAAGAAAACAAATTATTTACAAAAATACTTTTTTCATAATTCTGAAAATTTAGGACCAGAGCCGCGTTTCTTATTTATTATCCCAAACTTTCAACTCGATGTGGCTATTCGTGCGAAAATAAGTTTACAAATAAAAAAAGTGTTGGTAAGGCAGGAATCCGGTCAGGTGACTTACTCGTCACATGGCCTTAAAAAATACGTCTTTAATTTTTAATGGACTCTTATGTATTTTTACTATTTCCAAGTGGAATGAAGAAAGCTGTATTTAAAACCCGCGCGCTGTTGTTAAAACCCGCTCGTTGTTGTTGAATAAAATATGGCACTGTAGCATGCTAGGGTTGTAAGTCCATGAAACGTTTCATTGAAATATTCAATGTTTCATGGGACCAAAGTTTCTGAAACGTTTGAAAGTTTCACAAACACGTATGCGCTTGCGCATTCATGCCAGGTTGAGGTTAGGTAATATAATGGCGTTGTTCAATCGAATAATCACGAGTGGATGCCGAGCACTTGGCTCCCGAATAATGCCCCCCCCCCCATCGACGCACAGCTCTTCCATGATTCATTCCAATCGTTCCAATTTTAGGATACTTAGGTCGTTCAAAATACATTCATGGAAATATATATACAATTCCGAAAAACATAAAAAAATGTTTAATAAATCAATGATGCAATCAAGAATATTTCCTCTTCTAAAAATTAAAAAAAAAATGCTTCTAAAATTAAAAAAAAAATGAAGAAAAAAATGAGAATAATGCTAAAGTCCTTCAATATTGCGTATTAGAGATAATAATGTTTAGCATTTTGATTTTGAATTCCTTTTCATTTTAGCATTTGAACTGCTAAAGAAAAAAAGATTTTTTTTTTTAATTTGGTCAATGAATTAGAAAATAAATAACTATTTTTCAAGTAAAAACTTTGAAAATTCAAAATAATAATTATTGAATAATAAAAGCTATGAAGATTAAATATGATCTATTTTTTCTTCTGATAGAAAATCGATAGCTTCGAGACTCTTATTCATTTTTTAAAGAAAAATTTGTATAATTCTAGAATTGGCAAATGTCTCCGAAACTTATAGCTTACCAGAAATATGTAGCACTATAATTGAAAGTTATTCACAGGAACATTTAAAACAGATAACAATAGAAGAGCACTAACTGTTACATGCCACATATAAATCGTCTATGACCAACTATTACATTTTATTTAGAAAATACGATTTTTTTTTACATATTTTAGAAAAAAAATGGTTTAAAAAGTCATGAGGGATGTTTAAATTGTCCGTATCAAGATTCCCTTTTAACGAATGGCTCGACACTTTTGTTTTTAGTAAGATATTATATTATTGTAAAAATATTGATATTATTAATAAAATAGGAATAAAATACTAATTTAGGCTGCATATGTTCATAAACATCCGCTTTTTCGTGTAAAAAATAAATTTATTACGATTTTACAAATAATAAATTAGAAACTAATAAGCATGACCTTTAACAAATATATTTTTAAAATCAAGACTCATTTTTATCAATTGTATTGACACTTCTGTTTTCAGAAAGATGTTGTAATATTGTAAAAATATTCGACGAAAATTTAAAATATATGAATTGAAATCGAAAATTTTAAATTGTACTTTGTTTTCATTTCTAAGAAGTAAAATATTATTATATATAGTTTGATGTTATATTTAAAAAATACAACGAATTCAAAAGATTTCGTTTCAAATATTGTTAGAACTCTCTATATTCAAAAATTTGTCATTATGCATTTTCAAATAGTTTGTTTTCGATATTGTAAAATGACCAGTTGCAGTTGGAACGAAAAAATTGATTTTGTACCAAGACAAAAAGACGAATTTTCACAAAATATAACAATTTTAGCCAAATATAAGTTTTCTACTAAATGGTTCAATTTTAGAACATTTGAATCATTTGAATTTGTAACGAAATATTTACATTTTTAGGTAAAAAAATTAATTTTTAACAAAAAAAAAGCAAACTAATTTTGAACTAAAATTATGCATTTACCAAAAAGCTGAGTTTTTAAGAAAGGTAGTTCAAATTTCTACCAAGAACTTTAACTTTCAAACTAAAAAGATGAATTTTCAACAATAAATGCAATAGATGATATTTCAAGAACTAAAAGAGATTATAATTGCAAATTAAAAACAGCTGGATTTATCCAACAAAAACGAATTTTCATCAAAATAACTAAATTTTCTATTAAATTGTTAAATTTTAGAACTGAAAATATGAATTTTCTGCGGAACAATTAAATTTTCAAATAGATAATTAATTCACTACAAAAAAAATTTATATTTTAACCAGAAGGTTGCAATTTTTACTACAAAAGGTGACATTTCTACAGTAAGAGATGATATTTTAAACCAAAAAGATAAATGTTCGAGAAAATAGTTGAATTTTCAATTTAGAAATATCGTTAGTCAAGAAAAATAAATTTAAATAAATCTGTTGAATTTTCAAGAAAATAATTTAATTTTGAACGCAATAATAAAATTTTCAATCGAAAATACCATTTATACTATTTTTGGTCACTGAAGTGAGTCAGAGGCTTGTAGAATAATTAATTTCGACACCAAAATGACCTGAACTCTTTTATTAGAACGTCTACCCTGTTTAAGTAATCAGTGAAGTGTTATTTCAAGAGATATAACGGAATTCGATAGATTTTAAACGATTCTGAAGGTTTTAAGTTCTTTTTTAGAAATCCCAAGAATTTTAAGAAATTTCGTTCCAAAATTAGGATGACCATCCGTCCGGATTTCCCCGGACATGTCCTCATTTTAGGGCTTGTGTGAGTTGTCCTACAGGGTTTTTTACTTTCTTGCCCTTTCGGACTGGAAGGTAGCGTAAGTTTTTACATATTAATTAACTGTAATTTCTTTCTACTCTCATGTCTTCATAAATAGTTCAAATCTCAAATCACTGTATTCTGAATTTACACAATCTCCTGGTATTGATGAAGTGCAAACGATTCCACAAAAATATAAATTGTCAGGCCTTACCAACCTGACACAATCAGCCCATTTAACCTCCCTTACCTACCCTATTACCAACCTACCCTCGCCTTTGCCTTTGTATAAGTCCTTCCTAGATACGTTGCACGGTCACCTTCAGGGCAAGGCAAAGTTCGAAGTGTATGATAGACGTTGGTATACTTCCCGTACTCGCAAGCTCTGCCATCGTTAATAAACCTACGAAAAACCCTGAATTAACCTTGTGCGCACTCCTTGTAGCAGGATTGTACAAGTGAAGGGTTTCAATCAACGTCATATAATTCTGCTTAAATTCGCATTTGCGCAAATAAACAACAACCAAGTGAAATTATCATCTAAAATATTATTAAAGAATTTAAAATTTAACTAATTTGAAAATATTCACCTTTTTCGAGATCTTAATTCCTCAACTAATTCAAAAAGGCAATTCTGGCCATTTGAAATATTTATGATCCAGTAGCGAACCTCAATGCATGAAATTAATAACTAGTTGCAGCATATTTCCAATTTCATTTTTAACTCTGCGTTTTTAGCATCAACGCGCCTCATATTATACGATTTTGTATTAATATCGTTATTTTGTCTTTTCTGTAACCACTCGAACTATAGCTACAGAGCCTTTCATAATACACGAACTCCTACACTCATTACTCGTCATAGTGTAATGGTCTAACTTTTACCTTCTTTTTCCACTGAATAACGCTGGCAACTGCTTGTTAGTGATAGATGTGCATTTGCGGTCAGATATTTCATTTGCATTATAACGAATAATACATCGTCCAAATAAACACAATTATCACTTCAGCTGAGTTTTCGCTTTTGATACAAATAACGTACTTATGATAGAGTCATTTTCATAAAATATTCGAATCTCAATCATTGTTTTAAGTGAATATCTTCCAACCATCCACAAATTGTAAATGGAAAAAAAATTTCAAATAAATCAAAATTACCATTGTTCAAAATTGCTTTCTTACAACCCTTTCGTGAATATTCGCTTGATTCAGGTGGATAAACCACCATCCCTTACAAATTAAAAATCTAACTTTGGATAATATTATTGTTTTATCTTACATAAGATTTTACGCATTATCATTTTGGACTTATGTTATTAAATTAATGCGATAGAGTTCATTTTCGTTAATTTTACTGACATAGATACGTGAAAGTGTTTTCGTTTCATTGCTGATTTTCAAAGATGAAAAGAAAATTCGAAACTTACCTAAATTTTTGAAATTAAAATTACTTGTTGAAAGCTGTACTTTGAAAATCAGTTCACATTCTGCAAAAGGATATAAAATTTCAAATTAATTAATTTATACCCTTTTGTTAGTGAATTTTTCATTTTTCCGAAATACGTTTGAGCAGTAAAGTAAAATTGGCGTGATCTAAGCCCAGATTTTGTCCCAATTAGGTCTAACCATATCCGAATTTCTCGGTAATCACCCAAATTCACATTCAGTTCTAAACGAAAACCTCGCAAAATGCCTGATAATAATACAAACGAAACGCAATTTGCTGGCGATATCAGTCGCACTCTCAGCGAAGCAATAATGACGTCTATGGCAGAATGTTTTGCCGTACAGCAAGGGGTCGTAAATATTCCTAGTTACGATGGCAAAAATATGCCAGTTCGAGATTTCATTCAGGTTATCATAAATTAGGAATCTTCCGTGCCAGCCAACTGTGAAAAACAGTATCGCAAGGCAGTTTTAGCCCGTTTAAAGGGGGCGGCCCGAAATAGTATTCATGGGAAAACTTTTGAAACCATTAACGATCTAGTTAAAGATCTAAAACAAAGTTTCGTCCCTCGCAAAACTTATTCATGGTATTTGCATGAAATTTGGACCATCCGAATGAGTCGAGGAGAAAGTGTCAGTGAATTTTTTGATCGAGTAGTGCTTTTAAAATCAGGAGCTCAAGCTGCGCTCGAGGATAAATATGCAAATGTTGCACAACTTTTAGCTCCACTTAATAACTGTGCCATTGAAGCACTCAAGTGCGCCTTGCCTGACAGTATATCAGGTTTGGCGAAAGCACGAAACCCCCAAACTCTAGATAATGCTCTGAAAGTCGCTCTTGAATATGAAGAAAGACAGAAATTCAACCCTCAATACCCTACAAACTATTATCGCGAAAATAGATATTCTAAACCCAGTTATTCCGGATGACATGACCGTAGTCCTAGTCCTCATGTACGTTTTACGAAGACTCCCGACTCATATAAAGATTCTGATCAAAAACAGAATCCGCCTGGGATAATAAAACGCCCTTATTCTCCTGAAGCATCAAATTTTCGCAATCGTAACAACTCTTATTTCTCAAACAACTATATTCCTCATTATCAATATCCCTATATGCCTCATCATCCTTATCCTTACTACCTTACTGCTGACATGCAGAATAGTGGACATCCAGATTCTAATTTCTCACGGGGAGGAATAAGTACCCCACCCCGTTTTAAATCTCCTGTTCAATCGAACAAGGAAACCTTAAAATACGAATCCGCTCGCCGCAAGAACGCAGCGACAGGCGAGAAGAAACAAGAGCGTCAGGCGAACGTACGAATCCTAAAGAAACGCGACATATCCACCACGCAAAACTCAGTCGGGAATCCCCAGTCGTAGAGTTCTCATCACCAGACTTTTTAGAAACAAAAGCTTCATTTTTAGTTGACACAGGAGCCGACATTAATATAATAAAAATAAATTCTTCGAACGAAGATTTGCGAATAATAGAAAGCGATTCCATTGCAATTGTAGGGATAACTCCTATTAACATCTCAACTATCGGCACACTAAAACTATCCTTAGAAAATTGTAGAGTAGTTTTTCATGTAGTTTCATCTGATTTCCCAATTAATACACACGGAATCCTAGGCCGAGAATACCTTCATCAAGAGAAGGCCGGTATATCGTTTTGGCATAATAGAATAGTAACTTATTCCAAACCTACAAAACCTATCCCTTTCATCGATAAGGAATTGAAAGTCACTCAGCAACAAATACTTAACTACAAAGGAACAGGACGAGCAAAATTGCGTATAACAGTTAGAACTAAACAAGTAATCCCCGTAAAAGTTTTAAACAGTGAAGTAAAGGAAGCATATTCACCCTTAACAGAGACAAAGGTGGGTTTAATAATAGGTGAAGCTGCCGTATCAAACTCCAACGGAAATTGCCATGTATATGCGATTGATACTACTGAAGAGGACCTAGAAGTAGAAATCGACCCACAAGAAATCATCCCTTTTGAATATTATAATTTACCAGGAGATAAGCTGGACGATTACCCTACGGACAAGGAATACACACCCTCCGAAAATAGAATAGAAGCGATTCTTGAGATCCTAGAACTAGATCATCTAAACAAAGAACAAAAAGAGCATGTGAAAGACATAGTTCGAGAATACCCTGACGTTTTTCACTTAACTGAAGAGACATCAACTTCCGCACATATAGTGTATCATAAAATACATACAACTGACGATGTTCCAATCCATGTTCAACCATATCGATTTTCGCCTGTTCAAAAAGAGGAAGCGAAGATCGTCATAGATAGAATGTTTACGGAAGGCGCAATTAGTCACTCCAAGTCATCCCATAGCTCTGCTATGCTAATAATTCCGAAAAAATTGGTCCACACTGGAAAGAGAAAGTACAGAGTAGTAATAGACTTCCGGCTGTTAAATGAAAAAAACCATTAGTGACATTTATCCACTTCCAAGCATAACTGAAATATTAGACCATTTAGGAAAGGCACGATACTTTACAGTTTTTGATCTAGCCAGCGGATTTCATCAAATAGAACTAAACTCAGCTGATAGACGAAAAACTGCTTTTCCATTTTTAAACGGGCACTACGAGTACATCAGAATGCCAATGGGTTTGAAAAATTCCCCTGCGACGTTCCAGCGCTTAATGGACCAAGTTCTTCTAGGATTACAAGGCGTTGAATTATTTGTCTGTCTTGACGACATAGTAATTTACGCAAAAACACTAGAAGAGCATGGGAAAAAGTTAAGACGTCTTCTAAACAAATTAAAAGAAGCAAATCTTTCCATCCAACCAGAGAAAAGCTAATTCCTGTTTAAAAAAAATTAACTATCTAGGCCATATAATTAGCAGTGAAGGAGTGAAACCTGACCCTAAGAAGATCGAGGCAGTGCAAAAATTTCCAACGCCCAAAAATCTCAAGGACATCAAACAATTTCTAGGTTTAGTAGGATATTACAGAAGGTTTATAAAAGATTTTGCAGCGAGAACAAAACCACTAACGA
The DNA here is from genome assembly GCA_011634705.1 of Andricus grossulariae. Classification (NCBI taxonomy): domain Eukaryota; kingdom Metazoa; phylum Arthropoda; class Insecta; order Hymenoptera; family Cynipidae; genus Andricus; species Andricus grossulariae. The sequence continues at coordinate 3,497,404 of JAABKJ010026545.1, read as the reverse complement.
AGCTTCTAAAGAAATGAGTACCTTTCAACTGAGGACCAGATGAAGAAAAAAGTTTCAAAGATTTAAGACAAGCCTTATGCAAAAGTCCTATTTTGCAGTATCCAGACTTTCAAAAACCATTTACTATAACAACAGATGCCTCAGGTTATACCGTAGGTGCAGTACTGAGCCTTTTCAGCCTTCTACTTCAAGAATACAACGTCCAACGAACCAAAAATCTGAGGACAAAGTCAATCTACTGACCCACTTTCCACATCTTCTAGTACTTTAAATGAAAGCACTATAGGTAAACGTTTGCTGCGTCGTAGGGGGGAGGAAGAAGGAAATCAAACCAGACCCAACTATCGAGATTCTAGTACCGATTCGGAGGATAATTCTGACAAGACCTATAACCCTATCCCTCCCATACTTCGAAAGAAACGCAGCGTTCTACCCAGTCTATATTTACCATTTGCAGCCTTTCCAGCCCATAATCTACCTATGAGTGCTCCTCCTAAAGTTCCAGGAAAATTTCCGGAATTATTCGAAAACGAAAACGAAGAAAATAAGACCGAAGAAGACAAGCAAACTGGACCCATTATAACTGTGAGTCCTCCACCGAGTGATAGTGAGGATAGTTCATCAGAAGAAGAACAGAACGATGAACAACTAGGAGAAAGAAATGACCTTAGTAACACAAAAGTAACTAGGAAAGAATTGCAAGATTCATTCTCTCAGTTTAATGAATCCTTTCAAACCCACAAGGATTGGGTGAAAGAAAGGGAAGATTAAGAAAACACAAGACCTTATTTAGGAGTCACAGCCGTCTCAGATGGAGAAACCGACTCAGGACTTCCTGAGGCAATTGAAGCAATGGAGCCCGAGAGCGAAACTGAGCTAGCCCGGAGGATAGATTCAGTAATAAATTAGGTATAAAATGAACTAAAGGAACTCGAAACGAGGGACACCAGAAACAAGGAGAGCAACAATAGCTCAGATTTTTCTACGGAAAAAGATACTCCCTCAACGCAAGTATTGCCTGAAAACAAGCAACGTAAGAGCGTAACTTTTGCACCTCAGGCGGAATCCCCTTCTACTCTCGATATTTAAGCAACATACCGTCCTTCACGCTGTGGACTACCACAAGTCCTATCAACACCATTCCAAAAATCAAATATAGATAATTTAAAAATTCTAGAAAGTCCAATAACCAGAAAGGAAAAGTACAAGCCTCGACATGTGGAAATATGCCCACAACAGCCAATTAATACCGAGCCTATAGTAACTTTAACTGAGGCTGACTGTACACTCACGTCCATCACAAGCATACAACATGCATTGCCAGAAATGTATACTTTGTACCCCAAGATAGATATTCTGCCTAAAATAACTAGCTGCAGGGAAAATTTAACTTGTTTGAGGGGAAATTATGTAAATTTTCTTTCAGCAGATTGCGAATTCAGTACCCCAATAGGATGATTACTGATAGATGTAGGAGCCAGTGACCCACAAGAGATCAAAGAAAAACGGCCTAAGCTAGGCCAGGCCATAATAACTCCTAGAGGTCGTTATAAGATTTATACAGTTATCATAAAACACACCCACCTCGATCAGACGCGAAAATAAAATTTAAGAATCGGATTACATAATTTGTATGTAGCATTAGAACGGGAAAACATTAAATCTGTTGAGATCTCGAATCAAGGAGATTTGACAGAAGTATTGCCAAAAGGTAAAATTCTAGACCTACTGAAAGACATCTTTAACGACATCAATATCGAAATTATAATTAGTTATGGGAGTGTAAGCGTACCTCCAAAAGAAAATCGCGAACAAATAATGATCGAAAATCATCAAAGTAGGATTGCAGGACACAAAGGAGTCAATAAAACATACAGAAGAACACGCGAAAAATGTATGTGGCCAGGGATAAAAGTGCAAGTCACTGAGTTTGTACGGAAATGTGGGATTTGCCAAGAACAAAAAATCATTCGGGCAAAAACCCATGAACGTATGATAATAATAGACAACCCTATTGACGCATTCGATAAGGTATCTATCGACATAGTAGGGCCACTGCCCACTACCCCAGATGGAAATTGACACATCCTCACGATGCAGGACTTTATCAAAGTATTGCATCGCTGTGGCAATACCAGACATTACAGCAACAAGAATAGCTCATGCATTGGCCAAAAACCTATTTTTCTAATATGGAGCGCCAAAAGCGATATTAACAGATCGGGAAAGTGCTTTTACAAGCACACTACTGAGAAAATTATCCAAAATATTTCGAATTCGATAAATAAAAACTTCCGGATACCGCCTTCAATCAAACGGATCTTTAGAACGAAGTCATGCGGTATTGGTCGATTACATCCGATCTTATACTGATAATTATGATGATTGGAATAAACTATTACCAATTGCTATGTTCTCATATAATACTTTAATTCAGGAAGCTACAAAATTCACACCTTTTGAATTAATTTTCGGAAAAACTGCGCGCACACATAGTTCATTTCCCTCTAGCGATAAACTAGAAACTTATGGGTCGTATTTAAAAGAATTAATAACTAGGTTATCGAAAATCAAATTTATAGCCGCAAATGATTTGATTCAAGCAAAAAAGAGATCAAAGCAATTATATGACCGATAAGTGAAACCTTTCGCTGGAAAAATACGAGATTGTGTTTACGTGAAAAGCGAAACAAAAAGTAATAAGCTAAACAGAAAAAGTCACGGTCCGTATAAAATAATAAACTTACTAGATAAATACACCGTAATCCTAGAAACAACAGACGGAAAACGTTTCCAAAAGCATGTAGATAAACTAAAATTTGTTCACGAGTAACTATGACTAATATAGCATAATTAACATAAAAATTTCCTTTGCAGAATGACTCAGTCAATTATTCTGACTAGGCTTCCCGAGGGGCAAATCTATGCCCACACCATTAAGCCCAAGGGAGAAGTGGAGGAGTTGAAGTACTCGAAAGGGCCCCTGGAAGAATTGGCGACTGAATAAAATTTCGCTTGCACAGTGCCGAAGGACCCCCTCATAACAGAATATATCATGTAAACTGCGTAGTAGAGGATACTTATCGCGGAGACTTGTTTATTACTATTAGTGATGGGGAAACAAAATTTTGATTAGCTGAACATTCTGCAGCTAAGAAAATTCTTAAAGAATTAGAACAAGTTTATTATTTTTCCGAAGAAGAAAACATTGAGAATGAAGTTGAAGATACTTACGTTATGAGTCTAGACAATGAAAACAAAATGTTAGTCAAAATTTATAAGTGGGAAAATGCTTCTGAATATTCTTATTTAAGAGGACACAGGAAGTTACAGAGGAAGAATTTTGGGGCTCATTAAATGAGTCAAAAAATGACAACCTGATATATATATATATATATATATATACATATATATAACCCCACAAATTCTTTTGCTAAAGCAAATGCGAACCTGTGTGATAAAAATACATGACTTGTACAAAATTCTAACTGGAAATGCGAACCTGTGTGATAAAAATACATGACATGTGCAAAATTCTAACTGGAAATCCGAACCTGTGAGACGAGAATACATGAATTGAACAAAACTCTAACCGGAAATGCGAACCCGTGTGATGAAAATACATGACTTGCACCGAATTCTAACTCGAAATGCGAACCTGTGTGATAAAAATAAATGACTTGTACAAAATTATAACTGTAAATGCAAACCTGTGTGATAAAAATACATGACATGTACAAAATACCAACTGGAAATGCGAACCTGTGAGACGAGAATACATGAATTGTACAAAATTTTAACCGGAAATGCGAACCTGTGTGATAAAAATACATGACTTGCACCAAATTCTAACTGGAAGTGCGAACCTGTGTGATAAAAATAAATGACTTGTACAAACTTTTAACCGAAAATGCCAAAATGTGTGATGAAAATACATTACTTGTACAAAATTCTAACTGGAAATGCGAACCTGGGTGACAAGAATACATGACTTGTACAAAATTCTAACCGGATATGCGGATCTGTGTGATAAAAATACATGACTTGCACACAATTCTAACTGGAAATGCAAAACTGTGTGATAAAAATACATGAATTGCACAAAATTCTAACTGGAAATTCGAACCTGTGTGATAAAAATAAGTGAATCGTACAAAATTCCACCTAGAAAAGCGAACCTGTGTGATGAAAATACATGACATGTACAAAATACTAACTGGAAATGCGAGCCTGTGAGACGAAAATACATAAATTGTAGAAAATTCTAACCGGAAATGCGAAAACGTGTGATAAAAATACATGACTTGCAGCAAATTATGACTGGAAATGCGAAACTGTGTGATAAAAATACATGTTATGTACAAAATTATAAATGTAAATGCAAACCTGTGTGATAAAAATACATGAAGTGTACAAAATTCTAACTAAAAATGCGAACCTGTGTTTAAAATACATGAGTTGTACAAAATTCTTCCTGGAAATGAGAACCTGTATGACGAAAATAAATGACGTGTACAAAATTCTAACTGGAAATGCAAACCTGTGTGATAAAAATGCATGACTTGCAAAAAATTCTACCTGGAAATGCGAACCTGTGTGATAAAAATAAATGACTTGTACAAAATTCTAACTGGAAGTTCAAATCTGTGTGATAAAAATGCATGAAATGAACAAAATTCTAACAGGAAATACAAACCTGTGTGACAAGAATACATGACTTGTACAACATTTTAACCGGAAATGCAAACCTGTGTGATAAAAATACATGACATGCACCGAATTCTAACTGGAAATGCGAACCTGTGTGTTAAAAATAAATGACTTATACCAAATTTTAACCGAAAATGCTAAAATGTGTGATGAAAATACATCACTTCTACAAAATTCTAACTGGAAATGCGAACCTGGGTGACAAGAATACATGACTTGTGCAAAATTCTAACCGGAAATGCTAACCTGTGTGATAAAAATACATGACTTGCACACAATTCTAACTGGAAATGCGAAACTGTGTGATGAAAATACATGACTTGTACAAAATTCTAACTGGAAATGCGAACCTGGGTGACAAGAATACATGGCTTGTACGAAATTCTAATCGGAAATGCGAACCTGTGTGATAAAAATACATGACTTGTACAAAATTCTAACTGGAAATGCGAACCTGTGTGATAAAAATACATGACATGTGCAAAATTCTAACTGGAAATCCGAACCTGTGAGACGAGAATACATGAATTGAACAAAACTCTAACCGGAAATGCGAACCCGTGTGATGAAAATACATGACTTGCACCGAATTCTAACTCGAAATGCGAACCTGTGTGATAAAAATAAATGACTTGTACAAAATTATAACTGTAAATGCAAACCTGTGTGATAAAAATACATGACATGTACAAAATACCAACTGGAAATGCGAACCTGTGAGACGAGAATACATGAATTGTACAAAATTTTAACCGGAAATGCGAACCTGTGTGATAAAAATACATGACTTGCACCAAATTCTAACTGGAAGTGCGAACCTGTGTGATAAAAATAAATGACTTGTACAAACTTTTAACCGAAAATGCCAAAATGTGTGATGAAAATACATTACTTGTACAAAATTCTAACTGGAAATGCGAACCTGGGTGACAAGAATACATGACTTGTACAAAATTCTAACAGGAAATGCGAACCTGTGTGATAAAAATACATGACATGTACAAAATTCTAACCGGAAATGCGAAACCGTGTGATAAAAATACATGACTTGCACCAAATTCTGACTGAAAATGCGAACCTGTGTGATAAAAATACATGATATGTACAAAATTATAACTGTAAATGCAAACATGTGTGATAAAAATACATGACGTGTACAAAATTCTAACTGAAAATGCGAACCTGTGTTTAAAATACATGACTTGTACAAAGTTCTACCAGGAAATGAGAACCTGTAGGATGAAAATAAATAAAGTGTACAAAATTCTAACTGGAAATGCAAACCTGTGTGATAAAAATGCATGACCTGCAAAAAATTCTAACTGGAAATGCGAACCTGTATGATAAAAATAAATGACTTGTACCAAATTTTGACTGGAAATGCAAACCTGTGTGATAAAAATTCATGAAATGTACAAAATTCTAACAGGAAATACAAACCTGTGTGACAAGAATACATGACTTGTACAAAATTCTAACCGGAAATGCGGACCTATGTGATAAAAATACATGATTTGCACACAATTCTAACTGGAAATGCGAAACTGTGTTTTAAAAATAAATGACTTATACCAAATTTTAACCGAAAATGCGAAAATGTGTGATGAAAATACATCACTTCTACAAAATTCTAACTGGAAATGCGAACCTGGGTGACAAGAATACACGACTTGTACAAAATTCTAACCGGAAATGCGAACCTGTGTGGTAAAAATAAATGACATGCACAAAATTCTAACTGAAAATCCAAACCTGTGAGACGAGAATACATGAATTGTACAAAACTCTAACCGGAAAGGCGAACCCGTGTGATAAAAATACATGGCTTGCACCGAATTCTAACTTGAAATGCGAACCTGTGTGACGAGAATACATGACTTGTACAAAATTTTAAGCGGAAATGCCAACCTGTGTGATAAAAATACATGACTTGCACAAAATTCTAACTGGAAATGCGAAACAGTGTGATAAAAATAAATAACATGTACAAAATCCTAACCGAAAATGCGAAAATGTGTGATGAAAATACATAACTTGTACAAAATTCTAACTGGCAATGCGAACCTGGATGACAAGAATACATGACTTGTACAAAATTCTAATCGCAAATCCGAACCTGTGAGACGAGAATACATGAATTGTACGAAACTCTAACCGGAAATGCGAACCCGTGTGATAAAAATACATGACTTGCACCGAATTCTAACTTGTAATGCGGACCTGTGTGATAAAAATACATGAGTTTTACAAAAATTCTAACTGTAGATGCGAACCTGTGTGATACAAATACATGATTTTTACAAAATTCAAACTGCAAATGCCAACCTGTGTGATAAAAATACATGACGTGTACAAAACTCTAACTGAAAATGCGAACCTGTGTTTAAAATACATCACTTCTACGAAATTCTACCTGGAAATGAGAACCTGTGCGATAAAAATAAATGACTTGCACAAAATTATAACTGGAAATGCGAACCTGTGTGATAAAAATAAATGACTTGTACAAAATTCTAGCTGGAAATGCGAATCTGTGTGATAAAAATACATGAATTGCAAAAAATTCTAACTGGAAATGAGAACCTGTGTGATAAAAAGATATGACTTGTATAAAATTCTATCTGGAAATGCAAACCTGTGTGATAAACATGCATGAGATGTACAAAATTCTAACTGGAAATACAAACCTGTGTGACAAGAATGCATGACTTGTACAACATTTTAACCGGAAATGCGGACCTGTGTGATAAAAATACATTACTTGCACCAAATTCCAACTGGATATAAAAACCTGTGTGACAAGAATACATGACTTGTACAAAATTCTAACCGGAAATGCGAACCTGTGTGACAAATATGCATGACTTGCAAAAAATTCTAACTGGAAATGCGAACCTGTGTGATAAATATAAATGACTTGTACAAAATGCTAACTGGAAATGCAAACCTGTGTGATAAAAATGCATGAAATGTACAAAATTCTAACAGGATATAAAAACCTGTGTGACAAGAATACATGACTTGTACAAAATTTTAACCGGAAATGCGAATCTGTGTGATAAAAATACATGACTTGCACCAAATTCTAACTGGAAATGCGAACCTGTGTGATAAAAATAAATGACTTGTACAAAATTCTAACTGGAAATGCAAACCTGTGTGATAAAAATGCATGAAATGTACAAAATTCTAACAGGAAATACAAACCTGGGTGACAAGAATACATGACTTGTACAAAATTCTAACCGGAAATGCGGACCTGTGTGATAAAAATACATGACTTGCACCAAATTCTAACTGGAAATGCGAACCTGTGTGATAAAAATACATGACTTGCAGCAAATTCTGACTGGAAATGCGAAACTGTGTGATAAAAATACATGATATGTACAAAATTATAAATGTAAATGCAAACCTGTGTGATAAAAATACATGACGTGTACAAAATTCTAACTGAAAATGCAAACCTGTGTTTAAAATACATGACTTGTACAAAATTCTACCTGGAAATGAGAACCCGTAAGATGAAAATAAATGACGTGTACAAAATTCTTACTGGAAATGCAAACCTGTGTGATAAAAATGCATGACTTGCAAAAAAATCTAACTGGAAATGCGAAAATGTGAAATAAAAATAAATGACTTGTACAAAATTCTAACTGGAAATGCAAACCTGTGTGATAAAAGTAAATGACTTGTATAAAATTTTAACCGAAAATACGAAAATGTGTGATGAAAATACATGACTTGTACAAAATTCTAACTGGAAATGCGAACCTGGGTGACAAGAATACATGACTTGTACAAAATCCTAACGGGAAATGCAAACCTGTGTGATAAAAATTCATGACATGTACAAAATTCTAACTGGAAATTCGAACCTGTGTGACAAAAATACATGACTTTTACTAAATTATAACTGGAAATGCGAACCTTTGTGATTCAAATACATGTCGTGTACAAATTTGTAAATGGAGGTGCGAACATGTGTGATGAAAATACATGACTTGCACAAAATTCTAACTGGAAATGCGAACCTGTGAGACGAGAATACATGAGTTGTACAAAATTCTAACCGGAAATGCGAACCTCTGGATAAAAATAAATGACTTGTGAAAAATTCGAGCTGGAAATGCGAACCTGTGTGATGAAAATACATGACTTTTACAAAATTCTAACTGGAAATGCGAAACTGTGTGATCTAAATACATGACTTGTACAAAATTCTAACCGGAAATGCAAACCTATGTGACGAAAATACATGACATGTACAAAATTATAACTCAAAATGCGAAACTGTGTGATAAAAATAAATGACTTGTACTAAATTCTAACTGCGAAAGCGAACCAGTGTGATGAAAGTACATGAAATGTACAAAATTCTATCTGGAAATGCAAACCTGTGTGATAAAAATGCATGACATCTTCAAAATTCTAACAGAAAATGCGAAACTGTGTGATAAAAATAAATGACTTGTAAAAAATTCGAACTGGAAATGCGAACCTGTGTGATAAAAATACATGATTTGCACAAAAATCTAATTAAAAATGCGAAACAGTGTGATAAAAATAAATGACTTGTACAAAATTCTAACAGTAAATGCGAACCTGTGTGATGAAAATACATGACCTGTACAAAATTATAACAGGAAATGCGAACCTGTGTGATGAAAAAACATGAGTTGCACGAAATTCTAACAGGAAATGCGAACCTGTGTGATAAAAATAAATGACTTGTACAAAATTATAACTGGAAATGCTAACATATGTGACAAGAATACATGACTTGTACAAAATACTAACCGGAAATGCGAACCTCTGTGATAAAAATACATGACTTGAACAAAATTATAACTGGAAATGCGTAACTGTGTGGTGAAAATACATGACTTGTGAAAAATTCGAAATGGAAATGCGAACCTGTGAGACGAGAATACATGAGTTGTACAAGATTCTAACCGGAAATGCAAACCTGTGTGATGAAAATACATTACTTGCACAAAATTCTAACTCAAAATGCGAAACTGTGTGATAAATATAAATGACTTGTGAAAAATTCGAACTGGAAATGCGAACCTGTGTGATAACAATACATGATTTGCACAAAAATCTAATTCAAAATGCGAACCTGTGTGACCTAAATACATGACTTTTACAAAATTCTAACTGGAAATGCGAACCTGTGCGATCTAAATACATGACTTGTACGAAATTCTGTCTGAAAAGGCAAACCTGTGTGATAAAAATGCATGACATGTTCAAAATTCTAACAGTAAATGCGAACCTGTGTGTTAAAGATGCATGACGTGTACAAAATTCTAACTCAAAATGAGAAACTGTGTGATATAAATCAATGACTTGTACAAAATTCTAACTGGAAATGCGAACCTGTGTGATGAAAATACATGAAATGTACCAAATTCTAACTGGAAATGCAAACCTGTGTGATAAAAATGCATGACATGTGAAAAATTCTAACTGGAAATGCGAACCTGTGTGATAGAAATGCATGACTTGCACAAAATTCTAACCGAAAATGCAAACCTGTGTGATGAAAATACATGACATATACAAAATTCTAACTCAAAATGCGAATGTGTGTGATGAAAATACATGAAATGTACAAAATTCTAACTGGAAATGCAAACCTGTGTGATAAAAATGCATTAAATGTACAAAATTCGAACTGGAAATGCGAAACTGTGTGATTAAAATACATGCCTTGTACAAAATTCTAACTGGAAATGCGAACATGTGTGATAAAAATACATGACTTGTACAAAATTCTATCGGGAAATGCGAACCTGGGTGACAAGATTACATAACTTGTACAAAATTCTACCCGAAATGCGAACCTCTGTGATAAAAATAACTGACTTGAACAGAACTCTAACTGAAAATGCGAAACTGTGTGATGAAAATACATGACATGTACAAAATTCTAACTGGAAATGCGAACCTGTGTGATAAAAATACATGTCATGTAAAAAATTCTAACTGGAAATGCGAACCTGTGAGACGAGAATACATGAGTTGTACAAAATTGTAACCGCAAATGCGAACCTGTTTGATAAAAATACATGACTTGCACAAAATTCTAACTGGAAATGCGAAACTGTGTGATAAAAATGAATGACTTGTTAAAAATTCGAACTGGAAATGCGAACCTGTGTGATAAAAATACATGACCTGTACAAAATTATAACTGGAAATGCGAACATATGTGACAAAAATACATGACTTGTACAAAATACAAACCGGAAATGCGAACCTGTGTGATAAAAATACATGACGTGTACAAAATTGTAAATGGAATTGCGAACCTGTGTGATTAAAATACATGACTTGTGCAAAATTCTAACTGGAAATACGAACCTGTGTGATAAAAATACATGTCATGTAAAAAATTCCAACTAGAAATGCGAACCTGTGAGACGAGAATACATGAGTTTTACAAAATTCTAACCGCAAATGCGAACCTGTGTGATAAAAATACATGACTTGCACAAAATTCTAACTGGCAATGCGAAACTGTGTGATAAAAGTCAATGACTTGTACAAAATTCTAACTGGAAATGCGAACCTGTGTGATGAAAATACATGAAATGTACCAAATTCTAACATATATATATATATATATATATATATATATCAGACTTAGGTATCCTTATGCGATGTAATTCTTCCAGACTCCTTTTGCTTCACCAGAATAATAATGCTCGCAGTGTCGTATCTGGAGATCTTTCTAGACCAAACACGGCACTATGAAGCCGTTATAATTCTCCAAGCATGCTTGCCTTCAGCGAAATCTATATCGCTTTTGCAAACCCACATTTCTTTTAAATACAAAAAAGGGATCCTCATTTGGATAATCACAAATAAAATAAAGTCCAAATTTGGATGCTAAACACACATACACTGCCGTCCAAAAGTTTCCGGACACTTGATAATTAAATCTTAAAACTGAAAAAAATCTCTTGAAAACTTATCAAACAATGGAGAAATGAAAGGAAATCCAATTCAAAAAGAGAGTTTGTATTATAATTATGGGATTTAATACTTGAAACAATCACATATAATATTTTTTCAACAGTTACACATTTTTTTTCATAAAAAAATCCACCTTTTAGCTTTCATTTATAAGGAAAAACTTTATTTTTTCAACTGGAAGATGTCTGGAAGTAGTCGAAAAATAAAGTTTTTCCTTATAAATTCCAACTTGTTCTTTCCCAGACGTTAAATCCAGAATATTTACATCCCGAAATTCTTTTCATTACTATTTTTTTCGAAGTTGGACACTGTTTTCTGATTTGACGATCAAGTTAAGAATTGTCAACATTAGGTGAATCGAGTTGAAACTCAACATTTATCTTATAATTATAGCCACAGAATATGAATCAAAAATTACTTTTTAAATATGACCACCATAATTCTATTTTATAGGATCCGAAAAAAAACCCCATAAGTAAAAAATTGGGGTTTGCGAGTTTTTGGCGCTAATTATGATTTTTTGCGTTTTTTTGTTATACGAATTCTTTTTAATACAGAAGGTATTACTTTAGATGTTGAAATAAATTTTTTTAACAATTTATTATTGTTTATAGCAGTTTTATCATAGAGTTAAAAAGTATCGGGGGTTTCCGAATTTTTCAACTTCTTTTCAATTTTTCAGTTGAAGCGAGATAATAATAAATTGAATTTAACAGAAATAATTGTTATAACTATTTATTATTATTTATAACACCTTTTGGCACTTTTTGTCCACTTTTCAATTAGAGTGCGTTTATAATAAATTCAAGTTAAAAATAATTGTTAAAACAACTTATTATTTTTAATAATATTCTCTTTGAATAATGCTAGAAAGTTGCGTTTTTTTCTGAAATATTCGACTTTTTGTCAACTTTTTACTTAGAGCGAGGTAATAATTGATGCAGTTTAACAAACTTAATTGTTCAAGCAAATTATTATTGCTTATAAATATTTTCTCAGTATTGCTAGACAGTTGCGGTATTTTCTGAAATTTTTAACTTTTTGTACACTTTTTGGGATAATAATTAATGCAAGTTACCATAAATGTTTAAAAAATGTATTATTGTTTGTAATATTATTGTTAATAATTATCTAAGCAAAAAGGCTCTCAGTAACTACTTTAAGGAAAATTTACATTTAATATGATCCATATAGAAAATATGAAGAATATTTCAAATATCTGTTTTATTTCAGAAAAATATATTTACATAAAAGAAAGAGATTGTTTAAAAAATACCCTAGAATCATTCAAATCCTTTGAAATCACTTAAAATGATTGAAATTTATTTAAAATACCCTGATATATGTTAAATCCTTTTAAATCTTTTAAAATCCCTACAAAAGTTTGAAAACTCCAATTCTTTAAAATTCTGTCAAATTATTGACAAAAATTGAAAATGAATTGGAATCTTTTAAAATATCTTAAATTCTTTAAAATCTTTAGAAATACCTGAATCCTGTGAAATTACATGACATTTGAGTATATTTCCTGAAACCTTGGAAAATGTGTTATAATTGAAATCCTCTGTAATCTGTCAAAATTCCTTCAAATCTTTCAAAATTATTCGAAGACCTTATGATATCTTTCCATATCTTCCGAAATTCTTTAAAACTCCATTACATTTTTTTTAAATACCTTAAAATCATTAAAATCCTTGGAAATTTCTTGAAAATTTATAAATGACTTGAAACTGCCTAGGAATCTTTTAAAATACACTAAAATATTTCAAATCCTTTAAAATCATTCGAAATCGCTTACAATATTTTGAAATCCCTTGAAACTTTTCAAAGCTCTAAAATTCCTTGGATTCTATAAAAAAAACCCTTGAATATTTCAAATTCTTTCCAATCATTTTAAACTCGCTTGAAAGTTTTTAAAGCATTGGCAATTCCTAAGAATTTTTAAAAATATCCTACAATATTTAAAATAGCCTAAAATTGTTAAGACCCTTTGAAATCTCTCTAATTCAAGAAAATTCAGAAGTAGGTGACTAAAATGATCTTTTCATTTTTCTTTTTCAAAATCCTTCTCTTTTTCCTGACTTTCCCTGACCAACCAAATTCCCTGAACTTCCCCAGATTTACAGGTTTTTGCTGACCCGTGGCCACCCTGAGATAGAATTGATTTTAAAAGGTTTCATTGAATAAATTTCTTATTTTTTTCTACTGAATTTAATTTCAATACGTTGAAAATCCTTTCTAAATTTCTTATTACAATGATAAATCCCGTGCAGAAATTTTACCGTGGCCCCGATGTGCAACAAATCAGGAACAAAAAAAATTTACTTGTTCAACTATTGCAAGAGATTGCTCAGCAAACCTATGATCCCGAAAAAACAGTCGTAAAAAGTACAAACATCGCAACGAGATTGTAAAGTGATTCACTTTTTAAGTACACCCATAACTATTTTTAAAGCTTAGTCAACATCAGATAAAAACTCATACAAACTACTCATGAAAATGTCCCAATTTTTATCTGCGTTAATAATCATGTTCTTACATTAAGAATGTACATATTATAAATAAATAGGTAACCTATGGTAAAATCATTTTCTCTCAAGCGATAATTGCAACAAACAAAAACAGTAGAAAAATCTCCAACGACTTTTCCTCGCTAACCATTTCTCTAAAGAGAAATGGAGGAAGAAATCACGTATTAGTTTCACTCGACGAGTGATAAATAGTTATTTTCAAATTAAAAGATGCGGTATTCTTTTGCGATCATAAAATTTCGAAACTGTGCCTCGTAAAATCGGTAGAAAAGGCTCCTACTTATTGGATCATGGCTCCTACGATCTAAAAAAACCATCTGAATCTAAAACAGTTTCTTGCTCATCGTAGAGAAAGCTAACGAAATACTTTTTCCAAGTTCCGGGACAATATTTACGCGGTGGAAGGCGGAAGCGTAAACATTACGGTTTTCATAATTCACTCACAATTCTTTAAAGATCGAAATTAAATCTACTTTCTTATGAACCATTTTATGTACCAAAATCAGAACACAAAAAAGCTCAAAAATCAAAATCAGATTTTCAACTACCTCGTTTCCAGCAATCAATTTTTTTTGTGAATTTATTTAGGGGTCATCCAAAAATAACCTAAGACGATTTGGAGGGATGGATGGTAAACAAAACGGTTGCATTTTCAACCAAAAAAGATGAAATTGCTACACACACAAAAAAAAATTTTATATCAAAAAGACAAATTTTCAACAAAAGCTGAATTTTCAAGAAAACACATAAAATTTTTAACAAATTTGAATTTTCAAGCAAAAAAAGTAATTTTCTACCGAAACAGACGAACTTTCAACAAAGTACATAAATTTTTGAACAAACAAGTGAATTTTTAAACTAAAAAGATCAATTCTTCGCCAAAAACAGAATATTTGAAGTTTTATTTAAAAAATTAATTTTGAATGAAAAAAGACTTTTCTACAAAACAGTTGATTTTTCAACCAAAAACATTAATTTTATAATAAAAGAGATGAATTCTCAACAAACAAAAAACTTTAAACCAAATAGTTGAATTTTTAACCAAGAAGATTACTTCTCCATCAAAATGATGAATTTTCAACAAATTAAATAAATTTCCAAACAAACAGTTGAATTTTTCAACTAAAAAGATCAATTTTTAACCAAGTTGAATTTTCAACCAAGAAAATTATTTTTCTACCAAAATGACGAATTTTCAACAAATTACATAAATTGTTGACAAAACAATCTAATTTTTAAACTTAAAATATCAATTTAAAAAAAAAATGAAATAATTCAATTTTCATTTAAGAAAATTGATTTTCAATTGAAGAACATTTTTTTTTGTTACAAAATAGTGGAATTTGCAAAAAAAAAAAATTTTTTTAATCAAAAACATTAATTTTCTGTTATAAAAAACGAATTTTTAACAAAATACGTACATTTTCAACCAAATAGTTTAATTTTCAACTAAGAAAATTAATTTTTTTTACCGAAAAAGACGAGTTTTCAACGAAATACATGCATTTTTAACTAAATAGTTGAATTCTTAAACAAGAAGATTAAGTTGGTACCAAACATGAATTTTCAACGAAAAAAAAAAGATTTGTCCAAAAAGAGTTGAATTTTCAAACAAAAAGAACATGTATTTTTAACCAGAGCATTAATTTTCTACTAAAAAAGTCGAATTCTCAAAATATACATAAATGTTGAACCAAAAAACTGAATTTTCAACCATAAAAACACGAATTTTCAACAAAATAGTTGAATTTTTAACTAATGAAATGAGTTTATGAATGAAACGATTAATCTTGAACTACAAAAATGAATTTTTAACCAAAAATAGAATAGTTCAATTTCCATTAGAAAAATTAATTTTCAATGTAAAAAAAGGACTTTTCTAGAAAACAATTGAATTTTGAACCAAAAAGATTAATTTTCTACTAAAAAAGACGAATTCTCAACAAAATAACAAAATTTTGAACCAAATAGTTGAATTTTCAACCAAGAAAATTATTTTTCTACCAAAAAAGACAAATTTTCAACAAATTACATTAATTTTCGACAAAACAATTGAATTTTCAAACTAAAAAAAATAATTTTCAACTAAAAATGAAACAGTTCAATTTTTATTTACAAAAATTGATTTTCAATAAAAAAAAAAAAACGATTTTTCTACAAAATAGTGGAATTTTCAACAACAAAAAAATGAATTTTTAATCAACAAGATTACTTTTCTACTAGAAAAGAAGAATTTTCAATAAAATACGTAAATTTTTAACCAAATAGTTGAATTTTCAATCAAGAAAATTAATTTCTTTACCTAAAAAGACGAGTTGTCAACGAAATACATACATTTTTAACTAAATAGTTGAATTCTTAAACAAGAAGATTAAGTTGTTACCAAACATGAATTTAAAAAAAAATGAATTTCTAACCAGAGCATTAATTTTCTACTAAAAAAAGACGAATTCTTAACAATTACAAACATTTTTGAACCAAATAGTTAAATTTTCAACCAAGAAAATTATTTTTCTACCAAAAAAGACAAATTTTCAACAAATGACATAAATTTGCAACAAAAAATTGAATTTTTAAACTAAAAAAATAATTTTCAACCAAAAATGAAACAGTTCAATTTTCATTCACAAAGATTGATTTTCAATTTAAGAAAAAAACGATTTTTCTACAAAATATTGGAATTTTCAACCAAAAAAATGAATTTTCAATCAAGAACATTAATTTTCTACTAGAAAAGATGAATTTTCAATAAAATACGTAAATTTTCAACCAAAGAGTTGAATTTTCAACCAAGAAAATTATTTTTTTTTCCACCGAAAAAGACGAGTTTTCAAGGAAATATATGCATTTTTAACTAAATGGTTGAATTCTTAAACAAGAAGATTAAGTTGGTACCAAACATGAATTTTCAATGACAAAAAATGAATTTTTAACGAGAGCCTTAATTTTCTACTAAAAAAGACGAATATTAAAAAAATACATAAATGTTTAGCCAAATAACTGAATTTTCAACCATAAAAAAAACGAATTTTCAACAAAATAGTTACATTTTTAACTAAGGAAATTAATTTTTAACTAAAACGATAAATCTTTAACTAAAAAAATGAATTTTTCACAAAGAAAAGACGAATTTTCACAAAACAGTTTAATTTTTAATCCCAAAATATGGATTTTCAACCAAAACGGTGCCTTTTTAACAAAATTCTTGCACTTTCAACAAATTAATAAAAATTTTAACCGAATAATAAAAATTTTAATCAAAGGAGATGAATTCTTATCCAGAAAATAAATAGCAGACTTTTCAACTGAAAAGAATGAACTTTCAACCAAAAATAGTTGAATTTTTTTACTGTGTTCAAGCAATTCAGTTCGGGTTTAAGTGGAAAAACGAAAAAAAGGGAAAATACTGTTTTGGTTGAGGATTCAACTATTTGATTGGAAATTTGTATTTTATGTAGAAATTAAACAGTTTTTAAATAAAAATAAAAATCTGTTTGGGTAAAATGTCAACTGTTTTGGTGAAAATTCGCCTTTTGGTAGAAATGTTATCTTTGTTGGATAAATTAAACTTTTTTAAATTTAAAATAAAAAACTTATTGGTTGCAATATAAACTATTCAGTTTTTTGTTAAGCATTCATTCCTTTTGGTTAAAAATTCAACTACTTGGCTAAAAGTTATTTGGTTGAAGATTCATCACTTTTTTAATTGAAAATTTGATATTTTGGATGAATTTTTTAAATTTATTTACTGAAAAATCTTTCTTGATTGAAAATTCAACTCTTGTTGAAAATTCGTCTTTTTGATTTAAAAATTCATCTGCTCTTTTTGTAGAAGATTCATGGTTGAAGATTCTTCTTTTTTGGTGAAAAATTAATCTTCTTGGTTGAAATATCATATTTTTGGTTAAAGATTCATCATTTGAGTTGAAAATTTAGCTTTCGTTGAAAATTCATTTTTTTTGTGGAAAATAAAAATCTTAGTTGAAATATCTTTTTGATTGAAAATTCATCTCTTTGATTGACCATTCGTCTTTTTTGGTAGAAAATTAGTCTTCTTGGTTAAAAATTTATCTCTGGTTGAAAATTCAACCATTTGGTAAAAGATTGATCTATTTTGTCGTCAATCAGCACCTACATTAATTTTATTTAAAAGAATTTATTATTTATTTATTTATTATGTTATAGATATCGTTTTGAAATATTCGAGTCTTGAATATCTGTTTATGATTCTTAAAAAATCAATCGAAACACTTAAAAAGGGTGAACATAGGGTCAAAATTCTCGTTTTTGGGTGTTTTAGAGAATTGTTTAAATTTAAATGGGGGAAAGGGGGATTAGGTAAAAAAGGGGATCCCTGCTCTAATTTAAGCAGAAAGATTTTCAGAGTAAAAATGCAATTCCAGTAACGGCTTTAACGGAACCTAGCCTAAGTTTGGAGACTATAACAAGTTGAGCAATTAACACGAAGGAGCCGAAACTTGTGAGATAAACGTGTACAATTAGTAGCCGGATAGGCAGATGTTCGTCTCTGAAAACCTGCATGTGTTACTCGAACACGTAAGCAATAACACATTTTAAACCAGTGAGACATCTGTGCAAACATAAATATTAAACTCAGAAAAAACATTTTTTTGAAACAAAAGTTTTTTTAAAGGCCAAATTTAACCTTTTTTAGTTTATGGAGACCACCCTAAAATAGATAATGAACCTACAGTAGATAATCATCAATTTAAAATACCAATGTTTATAAAATAATTAATTTAATCTAATTAACAGTTAGGACACTGTATGTGTTAATAAATTAAAATTGGAATAAATTAATTTAGGTATATTTGGGAATCTTAATTATAGATTATCTAAGGGTAAATGGAAAACTGAGTGACTGTTTCGATATTGTGCAAGGCGTTAAGCAAGGAAGCGTTATGTCCTCATGGCTATTTATTATATTTATGGATAAGTGTCTAAGAATGGCTCTCTTTGACGAAGAAGGTGTATGATAGATTTTTCAGGGTAGCTGAGAATAAAAATTAGTGCAAAATAAGGAGCAAATATTGAAGTAATCATGAAAAATCAAATTTGTACATTATTTTGCAAAATCTGAATAAGCAGTACCAGTTTGAGATACAGGAATAAATATAATATATATTTCATATATAAGTGTTGAACATAAAGTAGAAAAGTTCACATTTTGGACGAAATCGAATGCGAAGCATGAGATACGCGATGATAATGTGTTCGTTAGAGCCGAAGGAGTTTTAACAAAAAAGAGAATTCACAATTACCAAATTACAGTTGTCGATGATTTTACTTCAATTTTAAAAGGTCTGTGCGCCAATGTTGGGGAAATGAGAAGACCGAGCGCGTAGGTCGAGTACACATTTTTTAATCTCATTCGAGTTTGAAAGAGTATCACTTTCTTCCTCTACAGAGGGTTTAAACGTTTTTAAAGTACAGTTTTCAATCAAACATTATAATATAGAATCATATCTTAGGAAAAATAATTTTTGATCATGTTCGAATTTTTTGAATCACTAAGAGAAATAACGTTTTTCAGGGTTTTTCAGGGAAATAAAGGACGGGAACTAAAGGAAATAGGAGGGGGGAATTAAGTGCTGTCAGCGGAAATGAAGGGACGGGAAGTAAGATAATTGAGAGGAAATGAGGTGAATGGAAGTAGGGTGAGTAGGGCGAAACGAGAGGGAAAGTAAGAGAAGTGAGGGAAGTGAGAATGAGAGCGAAAGTAGGACAAATGAGGAGAAATTAAGGACCTCAAAGTAGGGGAAGTGAGGGAAAATGGGAAATAGGAGTGTAGGGAACACGAGTGTAAATGAGAGGTGAGGATTAGGAGAAGTGAGGGGAGGGAAAGTATTAGAAGTGAGGGGAGGAAAAGTATTAGAGCTGAGGGACGTTAAAGCCGAAGGAGTTTTAACAAAAAACAGAATTAACAATCACCAAATTACAGTTGTCGATGATTTGACTTAAATTTTAAAAGGTCTGTGCGCAAATGCGGGGGAAATAAAAGGACTGAGCTCGAGTTAAATATATCATTGAGCACGAGGTGCGTGATAAATATAGTATCGAGCGCGAAGCGTGAGAACCATGAGGGAAAATGGGGAATAGAAGTGTAGGGAACACGAGTGGAAATGAGAGGTGGCAAGGTGGGGGAAGTAGAGAAAGTGAGGGGAAATGAGGGTGAGGAGTAGGAGAAGTGAGGAGAGGGAAAGTATTGGAAGTGAGGGGAGGGAAAGTATTAGAAGTGAGGGGAGGAAAAGTATTAGAAGTGAGGGAAGGAAAAGTATTAGAAGTGAGGGCGGTTAAAGCCGAAGGAATTTTAACAAAAAAGAGAATTCACAATCACCAAATTACAGTTGTCGATGATTTGACTTTAATTTTAGAAGGTATGTGCGCAAATTTAGGGGAAATAAAAAGAACGAGCGCGTAGCGCGAGTTAAATATATCATTGAGCACGAAGCGCGAGGTAAATATATTATCGAGCGCGAAGCGTGAGAACCAACAGTCAAAGAGTGAGATCGAGTGAGTCAAGTGAGGGAAAATGGAAAATAGGAGTGTAGGGAACACGAGTGGAAATGAGTGGTGGGAAGGTAGGGTAAGTAGAGACAGAAAGGGAAAATGAGAGTGGGGATTGGGAGAAGTGAGGGAAGGAAAGTATGAGAAGTGAGGGGAGGAAAAGTATTAGAAGTGAGGGCACATTTCTGATCACTTCTAATACTTCCCCACCCCTCACTTTTCCACGTATAGGAAATAAGGGGACGGGAAGTAGGGGAAGTGGAAGGAAATGAGGGATTGGAGAAGTGGGAGAAGTGAGAAAAATAAGGGGAGGGGAAGTAGTGAAAGTAAGAAGGGGAGAAATAGTATGAAAAAATAGGAGAAATTAGGGGCTAAGAAGCAGGGGAAATGAGGCAAAATGAGTGATGAAGGAGTGAGAGACAGGAGGAGAAATGAGGAGACTGAAAGTAGGAGAATTAAGCGTAATGAGGGTAGAAGAGGAAGGAGGAGTGAGAAGGAAATGAGGTAAGGGGAAGAAGGAGAAGTGAGGGAAAATAAAGTGCTGGGAAATGAGAGGAGTGGAACTAGTAAGAGTAAGCGGAAATGAGGGTGAAGACGTGGTGAAAATAGAGGGATGGAAAGTAGAGGAAATAGGGGATGAGGGCGTAAGGGAAATAAGTGAAAATGAGAGGAGATGACATTTGGGAATTGTTGGAAAATTAAGGGAGGTGAAGTAGGAGAAATATAGGGAGGAAAATCAGAGAAAGTGAGAGAAAATGAGGTTGGAGAAGTAGGGGGAGTGAGAGGAGGTGACGTATGAAAATTGTGGGAAAATTAGTGGATGGGAAGTAGGTGAAGTTAAAAAAAAAGAGAAGGCGTGGGAGAAATAAGGGAAATAAGGGGATGTGACGTAGGGGAATTAAGGTGAAGTTATTGAAGCGAAAGTAGAGAAAGTGATGAGAAAATGATAAGAGGGGAGTCGGGAGAAGTGAGGAGAAAATAGAAGAGGGAAAATCAAGGAAAATAAGGGTAGGGGAAGTATGGGGAGTAGAGGAAGTGAGGGAAAGTGAGAGGAGTGGATGTAGTGGTAGTTAGGGGAAATAAGGAGTAGAAAAGTGACAGAAATGAGGTTGAAATGAGGGGTGGGAAAGTAGGAAAAGTGAGGAGACATCAGGAGAGTGGAAGTAGAAGAAGTGAGGAGAAATGAGGAGTGAGGAAGTGAGGGGAAATGAGGAGTGGGAAAGTGAGAGGAGGGTAAGTAGAAGAAATTACGGGAAGTAGGGGAAGTGTGGGAGAATGAAGGATGTGAAGGGCGATGGCGGAAGAGAAGTGAGGGGAATGTAGTGCGGGAAATTAGGTGAGGTGAGTGTAAGTAAGTAGGGAAAATAATTAGAAATGAGGGTGAGTAAGGGCGGGGAAGTGATGATCGCGGAAGGGAAGTAGGGGAAGTTTAGTGTTGGCTGGGAAAGCGAAGAGAGGGGAAAGTAGAGGAGGAAGACATCTGAAGACATTTCAGTTTCGACATATTTAAATTTTTCTCAAATGTGTACGTATGACTCGATTGAAAAATTCCTATCAGCTTTATGCGGGCTAAACCATTTTTGAGGCCATGATAATTTCTTTTCGGAAAAATATAATTTTCGAATTTTTCTCGTAAACCATGCAAGATATTACGAAAAATGTTAGAATTCAACTTTTTTAGAAAAAAACTGTCCTGGCCACAAAAATAGTTTATCCCACATAAAACTCACAGGATGTCTTATTCATGGAAGATGAAATTTAAAAACAAGTTCGCAAAAAAATATAAGTGCGAGTTTTTTGTTAAAATCGAGTTTTTACATTTTCAAAAAAGTCGTCGTCATTCCGGTAATATGTATTAAACTTTTTTCAAACTTCCTGACGGTCTAACGAAAAGAACGACAGAACTCATCAGACTCTGAAAAAGGTGGTATATCTGAATTAAATATAAAACTATAGAAGTTTGAAGACATTTTAAATTTTTAAAAAATAGGCTTCAAAATTAAAATACTCGTAGCTTCATCTCGAAAACAACAAAATATTGTCGCTGAGAGATCTATAGATTTGTGGTTTTTTACAGAACCATGTTTGCAGTCAGGTGACGAAGAAGATTCTGCAGAAGGGCCTTCAATATCTTCAGAATCTCGTTCAGAAAACTTTTCTGACCTTCATGGTCTTCCGATAAAAATGAAGCTCAAAATCATGTACTCAAGACGATTTAAACTTTCAAGGCCTCCAGGACGGTTAAGATTTTTGAAACGCAGAGGAAGAAAATTTCCTCCTTCCCTGGAATCCAGCAGCGTTTGCCATCAGAATTGGTCTCCTCCAGAAATTCCTCCAAGACCAGAATATTCACCACCTGATTCTCCCTCGCGTTACTCCACTGGTTCAAATGATCCTGAGTATGATAATGAATCAAAAGAGATATTCACTGTAATTGTGACGAAAGGTTCCAAAAATCCTGAAAATCTGTGAAAAAGACTAGAAAAGCCAGAAATTTTCACATAAATAGTATAATTAATTAAATCCCTGTATCTGTTAATTGAAATTAGTTTCAATGTTTGGGTATGAGGCAGCTCAAAAATTATGTCACGCTATTTTGAAAACTTTTTCCACCGCTCTACACCTTCCTCATAAATCAGCAAAAAAAGCTTGAACCCCGAAGGGTGCATCAGGATGAATTATCAACCAAAAAGATGATTTTTCAACCAAATGGTTAAATTTCCTATAAACAAACGACTTATTTGTATACCAAACAGTTTTATCCATTACTAAACAGTTTAACTTTTAAATAAAGGAGACGAATTTTCAACTAAATATTTACATTTTTAACCAAAAAGTTGAATCTTCAACTTAAAAAGATAAATTTCAACCAAATGGTCGAATTTTCAATCAAAAAAGATTAAACTTTGAAAAAAAGTTGCTTTGTTGAACAAATAGTCATCAAGCCAACAAGACTTTTTCATATGACAGTAATATTTTCAACTAAGAAAGATGAACTTTCAGCCAAGAAATTTTCTACCAGAAAAGATGAATTTTTAATCCAAAGGGACGAATTTTCTATCCAAAAAGTCAAATTGTCTATAGAATGGTTGCATTTTTGACAAAAGATAACTTTTTAACAAAATCGTTACATTTTATAAAAAAATTTTTAACAAAATAGTTGAATTTTCAACTGGAATTATGAATCTTCAACAAAAAAAAAGAAGTTTTAACAAAGAAATTCAACATTCAACTAAGCAGTTGAATTTTCAATCAAAAAAGATTAATTCTCAATGAAAATATTCTACCAGAAAATGACACGATTCAGTGAAAGAGAAATATAAATTGTCTAAACGATCGCAAAATATGTTCACAAAAATATATTATTTTTGAAATTCATCAACTGTATCATTTATCCTAAAATATATCAACTTTTCACGATTTACTGGAAGAAAAACAATGTTCAAACAAATAATAATTGTTTAAACAATTGCAAATTAATTTGAAATACTCTAAACTTGTCACTTATCGAATAAACATACTTCATCTTGAAAAAATTTAAATAAATATCACCTTCAGCATGAATTTGACATAAAAATGCTATTTTACACATTTTGGGGCATATTCAGGAGGTTGGGAAGGTCGAAATTGAAATTTATTGAATGGAAATTATTTCTAAACATTCCTTAAAAAGTGACTAAACTCTAATTTAGAAAAAATTAATAATAAGTACTTTTTTATATTTTTTCAAAAAGTGAGCTTTTCCATTTAAAATTTTATTATGAAAGAAATAAAAAAATTGGGTGGGGGATCGATCACCAAAAACAAAAAAAAATTTAACAGGTAAAAATTTTGATTGCCGTAGTATGAAAATCGCTAAAAAAGGCAAAAATCCTGATTTTGAAATGAAGGAAAAAATTAACGATATAAAATTCAAATTTAGATCATTTGGTCTATTTTTTTATTATAAAATATGACAAATGTTTATTAGCGAAAACAATCCTCTTTTTTATTCAAGAATTTATTAGATATCAAAGGGGGTTGGCCATTCACAAATTATTGACAATTTCGGTCTACATACAATATCTTTTCGAAAAAAGATTCTCGATCCTCCGTGCCTTAGTGGTAAGAGCACCTGACCAGCAAGTAGTATACGTGGGTTCGATTCCTACCGGAGCTAATAAAAAAGAGGAAATTTTGTCGCAACTAAACATTTATAATATTTGTTATCACAAAAAAAAGGAAACAAAATAATCAAAATTTAAATTTAACATCTTGAATATTTTGAAAATCTACTTTAACATTTAAAGATAACATTCCGCGATTCAGAAGAGGCGGAGCCCATTTTTTCTAGAGAACGGTACAATTTGTACATAGTATACTAATATTATACTATGTAAAATTGTGTAATACACAAATATAAAATTGAAAATAAACAATGAATATTGAATGATAAATAATAAATACAGGTATAAAATTCATAATGCATAAGATTAAAAATATTTCGCAAATTTTTCGGATAGATTTAAAAGATTTCACAAGGACTTCAATGATTTCCCAAAAATTTCAATAGTTGCACAAATATAACCAAATATTTCAAAAAAATTTCAAATAATTCGCAATGATTTCCAAAGATTTCAAAGGTTTCACAAAGATTTCACAAAGTTTTCAATGATTTCCCAAATATTTCCTAAAGATTTCAATAATTCCACAAATATTATGGCAATATTTCGCAAAGATTTCCAAAGATTTCAGACAAATTTCACAAAGATTTCGATGATTTCCCAAAGCTTTCAAAGATGTCAAATATGTGCCAAAAATTTCAAGTTTTTCGCAAAGATTTCAGATCGATTAAAAAGATTTCACAAAGACTTCAATGACATTCCAAATATTTCGCAAAAGTTTCGGATATATTTGAAGAATTTCACAAAGACTTCGATTACTTCACAAAGATTTAAGATAGATATTCAAAGATTGAATAAAAATTGCAATGATTTCCCAAAGATTTTAGAGTTTTCGGATAGATTTGAAAGATTTCACAAAGGCCTTAATGATTTCCCAGAGATTTCAATAATTTTACAAATATAATTTCACACAGCTTTCAAAGATGTCAAATATTTTCCAAAAATTTCAAATATTTCGCAAAGATTTCTGATCGACTTTAAAGATTTCACAACGACTTCAATGACGTTTCAAATATTTCGCAAAAATTTCAGATAGACTTCAAAGATTTCAAATTTTTTAAAATGATTTCCTAACGATTTCACAAAGATTTTAGAGACTTCGCGAAGATTTTGAATAAATTTCAAAGATTTCACAACGAATTTAATGATTTTCCAAAGATTTCAATTATTTCACAAATATCGCAAAATATTTCAAATATTTTACAAAAGTTTCTAATTATTTCCCAAAGCTTTCAAATATTTTTCGAAGATTTCGAACCGATTCAAAAGATTATACAAGGACTTCAATGATTTCACAAAGATTTCAGATAGATTCCAAAGATTTTACAAAGATTTCAATGATTATCCAAAGATTTCGAAAAATTTTTAGATATATTTGAAGAATTTCACAAAAAATTTGATTACTTCACAATGATTTCAGATAGAATTTCAAAGATTGAATACAAATTTCAATGATTTCCCAAAGATTTCAGAGTATTCGGATTGATTTAAAAGATTTCACAAAGACTTCAATGATTTCCAAAAGATTTCAATAATTTACAAATATTACCAAATATTTCGCAAAGATTTCAAAAGATTTCAGGAAAATTTTCAAAGATTTCACCAAGATTACAACGATTTCAATGATTTCCCAAAGCTTCCAAAGATGTCAAATATTTTCAAAAAATTTCAAATATTTCGCAAAGATTTCGGATCGATTTAAAGGATTTCACAAAGACTTCGATGACATTCCAAATATTTGTTTAAAGAATTTTACAAAGACTTCCAATATTTCACAAAGATTTCAGGTAGATTCCAAAGATTTTACAAAGACTTCAATGATTTCACAAATATTTCAGATAGATTCCAAAGATTTTACAAAGATTTCAATGATTTTCCAAAGATTTTGAAATTTTTTTCAATATATTTAAAGAATTTCACAAAAACTTCGATTACTTCCCAAAGATTTCAGAGTATTCGGAATGATTTAAAAGATCTCACAAAGACTTCAATGATTTCCAAAAGATTTCAATAATTTACCAATATTACCAAATATTTCGCAAAGATTTCAAAAGATTTCAGAAAATTTTTCAAAGATTTCACCAAGATTACAACGATTTCAATGATTTCCCAAAGCTTTCAAAGATGTCAAATATTTTCAAAAAATTTCAAATATTTCGCAAAGATTTCGGATCGATTTAAAGGATTTCACAAAGAGCCATCTATCGGATTTCAACGAACTAAAAAGGAACCCTCAAAAAGAGTTCCAATGGAGCCTCAGTTCTAAATGATACGAACTTTTACTTGAGCCGCAACTTTACTGAACCCGATTTTTTTCTGTGTTTCACCTATAATCTAAAATTCTCAAGTACACCAAACATCCTCTATCTGCTTCACATGCTTGTTTTCAAGGAGAAGAACAAAAAGTATGGCGTGTATCAAGGGCGTAAGGCTATTTTGCCTCGTGTGACTGTCGCCCTCGCTACGCTTGGGCAGCAAATTCCCACTCGTCAAAATAGCCTTCTTTACGCCCTCGATACACAATATACTATTTTGAAAATATGAAACGGAGACAATAAGCGGAAATTTCGTTTTCGGTCCACAGGGTTGTTTTTCTTTGTCACGTATACACTTTTTAATAGTTTGAACCCATTTATGGAAAAAGAGCCCGAAAAAAAAATATATTGTCAAATTTAAAAAAAAAATACCAGTATCCTTTTCAAACGTAACATTTTTAGTTCTAGTTTTCAATTTTAGAACATATAGCGGAAAAGTTAACCAAACTTCAAAAAGAGAAAAGAAATTTGTGAATTGCATTGGTTTTCGTAAATTTCTATTCAAATGTCGAAATAATGAATAAATAAAAGTTCCTAAACTTTGATGAATTTTATCATTTTGAAAATCCAAAGTCAAGTTTTCAATTTTAAATTGTTCAATTTTGAAGATTTACAATAGAAAATTATTCAATTTCGAACGTTTGCAACTTTCTTTCTGATTCAGCATTTAAAAATTAAGAAGCCCAAAACAAATATTTTCGAATTTAAGCTTCTGAAGCTGAACAATTTATTTTCAAGGCCTCAAAATTTAAACTATTTGAGAACTGCACATTCAAAAACTGCAACTTTAAATTGGAATTATAAAATAATGAATTTGATCCTTTATAAATATTTTAATTTAAATTGTAAACCGAATATTGTTTTTCCATTTCACAAATTTTAAGACTCTTTGAAAAGTAAAAACAATCATAATTTTTAAAATGATCTAGTTTTTTAAATTTTGATCTGATCGCAAAATTTCATTTGGTAAATTTCTAAATATATTTGATATCTACTGAAAATTTTCATAAAAACTTATTGATATTTTAGAAAAATGATGTTTGTCATTTTTGAGCATATTGAAAATCCAATCACACTCTTTCCCCTATTTCCCTCTCTACCCTTCTTTTTTTTTAATTCCTCCTTTTTCTTCTGTTTTCAAGAAACTTCTCCTTTCTCTCCTTTCTCTCATTTTACGCTTAAATAAGAAAATCCAATAATTTTTCGCTGAATGTTCATTCTTTTTAATTGAAAAGTCTACTATTATATTATGTTTTTAGTCGAGAATTCATCTCTTTTAGTAAGAAATTCGATTATTTGGTTGAAAATTGGACGAATTCAGTTTTGAATGAAAATTGATAGTTTTTAGTTGAATATTCAATTATTAAATTTTTAAACAAAAATTTGTCTTTATTGGTTCAAAATCTAGACAAACGATTGGAAGTTTTTCATTACTTTGTTAAATATTTATTTTATTGATTGAAGATTAAACTATTTTGTTGAAAATTTGTTTTTCTCGGGTAAAAATTAATTTGTTTAACTGACTACTTTACCATTCCTTTATTGGTTGAAAATTGATCGTTTTTAGTTGAAAATTCAACAATTTGGTTGAAAATTTATGTATTTTATTCTAAATTCGTCTTTTTTGGTAGACAATTAATTTTTTTCATTGAAAATTCAACTACTTGGTTGAAAGTTGAATAACTTTTTTAAAAGTTCATTTTATTAGTTAAAGATCTATATCTTTGGTTCAAAATTTAACTATTTTGTTAAACATTCCTTTTTTATAGTTGAAAAATTTTTCTTAACTGAAAATTTAACTTATCCAATTTTTTTGAACCTTGATCGTTTTTAGTTGAAAATTCAACTATTGAATTTTTCATTGAGAATTCATATTTTTTATTTGAAAACTCAGACAATTGGTTGAGAGTTGTTTACTGCAATGTTAAACTAACATTTTATTGGTTGAAGATTGAACCATTTTGTTTAAAATTGTTTTTTCTTGTTTGAAAATTTATGTATTTTGTTGTGAATTCGTCTTTCAAGCACACAATTAATCTTTTTAATTAAAAATTCAACAACTTGGTTAAACATGAACTTTTGTTAAAAATTAATTTTATTAGTTGAAGATCTCTGGTTAAATATGTAACTATCATGTTGAAAATTAGTTTTTTTTTCTTTCTTTATAATTGATCGTTTATTTAAAAAGTCCACTATTTGGTTTACAAAATTCAATTTTCGGTCGAAAATTCGTCTTTTTGGTTTAAAAATTCATGTCTTTTAGTAGAAATTTGTTCTCTTATAGCTAAAAGTGCAAATATTTTGTTAAAAGTAATCTGTTATGGTTGAGGATTCAATTATATTGTTGAAAATTTAACTGTTTTTTTGACCGTTTGTCTTTTTGGACTATTTTTGATTAGAGTTTAATATTTTTTATTTAAGAATTCGACCATTTTATTAAAAATTCATCTTTATAGGTTGATAATTCAACCATTTGGTTAAAAATTTAACTATTTTGTTGAAAATTAGTACATTTTACTTGTAAGTTTAACCATTTGATTGTAAATGCAACTCTTTGGTTGATAATTAATTTTGTTCTTCTTGAAAATTTTACTATGTGGTTAAAAATGTATCTGTGTATGTCGAAAATTCAACTATGTCGTTAAAGAGTCAAATATTTTGCTGAAAATGTAATTATTTTGTAAAACTACAACTGTTTGATCGAAAAGTCATATTTTTTATTCTAAAATTAAATTTTTTTGTTGAAAAATGGTCTTCTTGGTTTAGAAGTTCCCCTGTCTTAATAAATTCATCTTTTTGGTGAAAAAATTCAACTATTTGGCAAAAACATTTATCTTTTTAAGTTAAAAATTCAACTATATTGTTGAAAATTCGTACCTTTTGCTTGAAAGTTCAACTATTTGGTTATAAATGCAACTGTTTGGTTCATAATTAATTTTGTTGTTGAAAATTCTACTATTTCGTTGAAAATTTATCTCTTTTGGTAGAAAATAATTCTTTTTTTGGTTGAAAATCCCAATGTTTTTTGTTTGTTTTTTGAAAATACAATATATTTCGACCTGGAATCTAAATAGTTTCATATTGAACCAAATATGGTATCATACATTAATTTTATTTTTAAAAAATATGCCCGCTACGCGGTCACATTTTTATTGCGCGGCTCGCGTCGCTCGCAAGTTGGAGCGCGCCTAGGACGCGCACCTGTTGGATCTCGCGCTTCGTACTCGATAATATATTTATCTCGCGCTTCGCGCTTGGTCATTGTACTACTATACGCATCCTATCAAAAAAACAGTCATACAAATTTGTAGCTCTACCTTTGGGTGAATAACTTTTGTCTCTTTATTTATTTTTTTTTGTAGCTTGTGTCGTTTATCCAAAAAAATTTATTTTTCATTTTTAATGTTGCTTTTTTACGAATTAAACAAAAACTACGCGTCCTATCAAAAAGTGATTGATACAAAATTTTTAGATCTTTTTTGGGTGCATAATTTTTGTCTCATTATCTTTTTTCGTGAATTTTTTATTTTTGATTATTTTCTGTGCGATCAAAATTTGGATTATTGATTTTTCAAGAAAAAGCTGCTCGTTGATAGACATACATACATACAGACAGACACATTCTTAAAAACCTGTTTTTCGGGTTCAGAGGGTCTCAAAACGTGGACATTTGATAAAAACAGGGAGGGGTGAAGTCTCTTAAAATATTATGTTTTGTGTTTTATTTGTGTTTTATATGAAATCAAAGAAAAAATTTTGACTCAAAAGGGGGGGTTGGGGATCCCGAATTTGTGACGTCTCCCAAGGGCCTAGGGGGTACAAGCTTTGTGTGATGATCTGTCACGAAGAAGGGGAGGGGTGGAAAAAGTCAAAATAGGGAGACGTAATTTTTGAACGGCCCTTTACATTATTATCTAAATTTTGCAAAATAGTAACGACTTTTATAATGAAAACTCTCTAATATGGAAAGGTGTTTAAAGTAGAAACGAGCGGTGATTCCTCAACCATTGCGTACAGGTAAAGCAAAATAAAAGTTAATATTTTATTTTTTAAACGTAATAGCCATTTACTTAAAGTGGTTCCTGAGAAAGGCAGGGATTAAAAACGTTGGGTGGTTTCCCAAATTACAGCTGACAATGAAACACATTGCATTGCAAGGTACAGGTGTTGGCAGCAAGCTGACACTTACACGGTCTGCTCGTCTTTTGGGTGCTGTCTGGATGGCACGTGGACTCTCTCGACGTCTAGCGGCAGGTGATAATGTCCGGCTGTGAACCGTACTAATTGCGCATGCTCACCACAGAATAAAAAGTCATATCATCTTTGATCTTTTGTCTTCATTTTTAAGCTAGCATAACCCCTTTTCTTTCAAAACGTACGTAAACATATAAATAAATAATTCCTAAACTCTGTGGTTGATTCCGAACCAATCTATTCAGATTACTACATTTTTCTAAATAGGAAAAGAAATAATTTAAAAAAATCACACATTTCTAAAATTCCTAATATTTAAAAACATCCTTTGTAGCATATTTAAATCAAGAAGATTTCTTTTGACAAATTGAGCTAAAAAAAATTGTTTGCCTCAATTAAGAGAACTCTCAAAAATATTCATGAGCAGACCCTGCAGATTGGAACAAATCTTAAGATTAGCGTCTTTATTTGAAAATTCATTTAACATCGAATCGAAATCTGCTTTCTTATATGAATAATTTTCTGCACCGAAATCAGAGCATGAAAAAAATTCACAAATCAGAATCAGATTTCCAAACTATCTACTTTTTGGTTCATTTGAGCCGAATTTAGTTTAGAAGCTAATTTAGACTTCTTCGCCAGAGGAAATATAGCTATGAATAATAGAAACTTATGCTCATTAAAATTCACATAATACTTGAAAATAAAAATCATAGATATTTATACAAAAAGTTACTTTGTCTAATTCTCCATTAATTTTGGTGAAAACTGATTTACCTGTCAAAATTTCTTTTTATAACAAGAACAACGGATACAAATATTAAGGAATTTTATTTAACTAGCAAAAAACTGAGATCAGGTAATAGGTTAAATTGATTCTTGGTTCTTGTTATAAAAAATGATTTGTATTATGTGAATTTCAATTATCATAAGTTATTCATACATGTAGTTTTAATATAAATAATCCCTGAAGAGGAAGTGTAAATTGGCTTCGAAACATGATGGTCCCTGGTAGCATAAAACAGGCGGAGAAAGAATTAGGAAAGTTGGTTTTGGTTGACTCTTCCCTTCCCCCCCCCCTCTTTTTTCTTTTGTTATGTATTTATCTGTTATGAGCCGAAAAGGAGGTAGTTTGGTAATCTAATTTTGATTTGTGAATTTTTTTATACTCTGATTTCGGTGCATAAAATTATTCATAAGAAAGCAGGTTTCATTTCAATCTTAAATAATGAATTCCTACGCATTCTGATAAGCTTTACGGATAAAATGCTGATGCAAATATATTTTGCATAATAAATGAATATTATTAGAGGAAGCTCTTGATTAAAAATTAACTTTAGGATATAAAATAGGTGTATAGTTAAACAAAAACTCTTTTTTTTTAATTGTGAAAGACCCTGGAGGATCCAAATTTTGAGGTTCCAATTGATTTCAACAGCTCCTTTATGGTCATTTTTCATATTTTTAGTAAAGAGGGAAGTAGAGGAAGTGTGGGTAGGCGAAGTTGAGGAACGCGAAATTAGGGGAAGTGCGGAGATGGGAAGTAGGAGGAGGGGTAGGTAATGGGGGTGTAGGGGAAGTAGGGATAGGATAGGAGTAGTAAATTAGAGGAGGGAAGTGAGGGTGAATGGGGAGCAGGGGTTGGAGAAGTAGGGGAATTGGGATAGGGGTAGTAGGGGAAGGAACAGAAGGGGAAATAAGCAAAAGAAGGGGTATAGGGGAGCAAAAGTATGGAAGGGGGAAATTTGAACGATTTAATTAACGTCTTAATAGTCTACAAATTTTTTACAAATTTTTTGGTCACAAAAATAAGTTTTTAAAATCTTTCTATTACATAATAAATGTTTGAATTGATTATATCGGTTTTATGATTGATTTTGGATAGTGCCGGTAGTATGAAAATGTAGAAAATGTAGAAAGATTTTAAAAACTTATTTTTATTGTTGAAAGGAAAAAAATTAATTAATTAGTCAAAAAATGAAATTTTTTGGGTTGGAAATTCCACTGTTTTCCAGAAAATTCGTATTTTTGGCTCGAGAATTTAACAATATGGTAAACAGTTTAACAATTATGTAGAAAATTCTACAATTTGGTAGAAAATTGGACTACTTGGTCGAAAGTTGAACTACTTTGTTAAAAATTCAAATTTTAGTTGAAGATACATCATTTTAGTTGAAAATTCATTTGTTTGGTTGAAAATGCTTCTTTTGCTGAGAATAATTTTTTTTAACTGAAAAGTTAACTATTCCATTTTTTTGTTAGAAATTTATGTGTTTTAGTGAAAAATTCAACTAATTGATTGGAAATTCATGTATTTTGTTTTGAAAAAGTCCGTCTTTCAACGTTGAAAATTTAACTATTTGATTTAAAATTTAGTTATTGCGTTAAAAATTCATATTTTTAGGTTGAAAATTCAGCTCCTTGGTTGAAAATTGAACTACTTTCTTAAAATAGTATATTTTTCGAAATACAGTCATGATTTCATTTCATATTGGATTTTGAATAAAGAAGCATGAAATTTATGTTAACTTATTACAAATGATCAAAAATTCAATAAAAAAATTCGCGGATTCAATTTAAATATGGCTATAAATTTGCGGAAATGTATGGAAATTTTTGGTCATTTATGGTATTTTTCCGGTAAATATGGTAACTTTCTATAAATTACCCATAATTTATTTTCAGAAATTTATGATAATTTCCGGCAAATTATGGTAATTTTACCGGTAAATATAGCAACTTACCAAAAATTACCCAATATTCATTTTTTTTAATTTCCATAAATTTCCGGACATTGATGACAATTTTCGTTAATTTATGGTCATTATACCGGTAAATATGGTAACATATCATAAATTACCCAAAATTCATGCCTAAAAATGTCCATACTTTTCCGGAAATTTATGAAATGTTTCAGTAACTTATGGTAATTTTACCGGTAAATATAGTAACTTACCATAAATTACCCAATATTCATTTTTAAAAATTTTCATAAATTTCCGGAAATTTATGAAAATTTTCGGTAATTTATTGTAACTTTACAGATAAATATGGTAACTTTACATAAATTATCTAAAATTTATTTTTAAAAATTTCCGAAAATTTATAAAAAATTTCGATCATTTATGGTAATTTTACCGGTAAATATGGTAACTTACCATAAATTACACAATATTCATTTTTAAAAATTTCCATAAATTTCCGGAAGTTTATGAAAATTTTCGTTAATTTACGATAATTTAATCAGTTATATATGGTAACTTTCCATAAATAACCGAAAAATTCTATTATCTGGAACCAAAATTTTCTCACAGTTTTTACGTTGAGTGGACTGATAATTGTAAAATGCGAGCTCATAAATGTATAATTTTCATTATTCACCTCTGACGTCACTTTTCAATTCCTAGGGAGTAAAAAGTACTTTCTACTCCCTAGGGAGTAAAAACTAGAGCTTTAGCCCCGCTACATAGGCGTCGAAAAGGGCTGAATTCATGCATGTGTCATAAATAGTATATTGCACAACTAGGGTTGAAAGGCTATGATTGCAACGAGCGTGAAGTTTGCTGCCCGAGCGAAGCGATTAGGACCAGAGCCGCATTTCTTAGTGCTTCTTATTTATTATCCCAAATTTTCAACTCGATGTGGCTATTCGTGTGAGAATAAGTTTACAAATAAAAAAAAGTGTCAGTAAGATAGGAAGCCGGTCACGTGACCTACTCGTCACATGGCCTTAAATATAAATTCTTTCTGTTATCGAAATTTTAAGAAAGACTAATTTTTTCGAATGGTTTAACAAATCAAAAAAATGAACCATGTAAAAAAATATACTACACAGTTAGAAATTTCTGTATGCATTTTCAGAGACGCGTAACTAAAGATTTATGCAGTTACCGTTTCTAAATTTTACTAAACAGGAACGAAAAGTTAAGAAACGATAACTACATAGAACTTCAATCACATGTTTCAGAAAATTGAAAATTTCAAGGGGTTAATTAATTGTTCCAGTTCATTAATTTTAAAATAAAATAAGTGGTCTATATTTCTGCTGTCCAATAGAAAAACCTTGTAAGGGAAATTGGCCATAGAGATTATTTTTTAGTTTATGTGCATAGGAAAATAACCTCTAGCAAAAGTAACTTACTAGGTTTTTTTCGTTAGACAGCAGATTTGCCCTGATAATATAAATAGTAAGACAATATGAGTAATGTTGATACTGACGAATTAGTATGCATCTGTGTTATACAATATATTACATACAATATGCTCATTGTATCAAGTGAGCGATCAAAGCCAATCTTCTATGATGAAGAATTGTTTTTTGCACATTCAATACACTAAGCATATTATGTAACAGAGACGCATTTCGTTTTTAGCAACCCAATTTCGTAAATTTAAGTTCTATAATGTGACGGAATTTTCTGAACATTCCTGACAGTGTATAGGACGCCCTGTCGTGATGCTGGGAGGCAAGTCGTTGGGTTTGCACCCCGAGAGAAGTTTACGAGTCAAAAGATTTACCGTTGATGTAACAAGTGCGTTAACGCTCACCTCACAGGGCCGTCCGAGCTACCGGTCCTGGTTTTATATCACTTTTCATTAGCCACGAACATTAATCTGTCCCGCGCCATTGCCCCGCCGACTTCGCCGATCGCCCAGACTTGATGCCAGTACAAAAAACAGCGGGCCCTTCATTTCTGTTTAAACTACCCCTTCCCTCATTTCAGCTACAATCTTACTCTTATTCAATTAGAAAATTTATTTATGTTTTTCGACGAAAAAAATGTTGAATTTATTATTATTCGAGTTTAGAATATTGTAAAACTGTTTGATTGTTTTAACTACTCTTTACCCTCACATTAAAGGAATTTAATTATTATTCTACTCTGATAAAAAGTTCCTCAAGAAATAATTATGATACCTGATATAATTTTGGATGATTGATGATAAGATTGGATAGGTAGTAATGCAAACGTTGAAGAATACCGTGCAATTTTCGTGAAGGTGTTTTGTAGATCACTGACGTCTTTTATTTGCACCAATCAATGATTAACAATTATGTCGTAAGTTGAATAGCAGACAGGAACTCAGCTTCTTCGAAAGGATAATATCGAAGGATAGACTAAATATTCCAAAGCCATTGATGATGGTAATCGATTCGAGGAAGGTTTCGACCTTACTGAACGGGTGGCACCCTTGTCGCGCGATAAATCATCAAATTCTTGTCGAAATCTGTGTCTCGCACGCGAAACGTCCTCGGCTGCAGCCTAGACAAAGCATTTTGGAATGCGCAAAAAAAATCCGCACTAATTAGGGGTATTCTTCTGTCTGGAAAATTCTAGATCCTCTATTTTCAAAGGTCTCTTTTGCCTGTCGCACGTGACGTCCGCAAAGATTATTGGTCACGAGTAAAAGTCGGGATAGTTGGTAGGGCTTTAGGTGGAAGGGTTCTGTATGCACTTTGAATTGAAAAACTGATTTACTTCAAGCAACGAAAAACCTATTTGCCTATATAAAATTTCGATTATTTGACGAATAAAAATATCCCACAGATTAAAATAAATATTTCTTTGGCCTAAAAGATGCGCAAGTGCAATAAAGTAATTCGTACTTCAATTGTAGTACATATTTTCTTAAGTGAACTGGATTCCTTCAGCTTAAATTGTAATTTCCATATTGTTTTTATTATAAATATTTAATTTAAACAATTCACATAATTCAAAATCTTTATGAATCTGAAAAATAAAAATTCGATGAAAAATTCACCTCGAGCAGGAATCGAACTTGCGTCTGTCGAAGTGTAAAGTGCACAGCGTTCACCACAATCATGAATGACAAATAAATATTTCTTCAGTTTAAAAACATGAAAACATGGATATTGAATTCAACAGCATATTTTTTTAATCTAAAGAAGTATACAATTGAAACAAATTTCGCCAAGATTCATTAATAAAATATGTAGAGGAGACCACCCTATGATAACTAATGATCCTACAGTAGATAATTAATAATTTGAAATACTAATACTATATGTAAAATAATTAATTTTATGTCATTAATAGTTAAGAGACGATACGTTTTGATATATTAAAATTATAATTTATTATTTTACTTTTATTCGTGCTTATAATTATTGATTATTTACTGTAGGATCATTATCTACTGTAGAGTGGTCTCCCCTATTTATTTCAGTTCAATGGATATGCATTTATCTTAGTGAAATATTTATTTGATTGGAAGAAACATTTGTTTGGAATAGTCTCCTTTGTCTTCTACATTGAAAGAAGAATTTCTTCCATTCAAATTAATACACGTTTGATTTAACAAAATAATTATTTTGTTGAAATAAATGTTTATTTGTTATGAAAATGGAGCCAAAGAATTCATTTCTTTAGATCAAAAAAAGATATATGTCTGATTGAAATAAACATTAAAACTGTGAAAGAATATTTTCTTGACGCTAAGAAATAGGATTCAAGTAAATGCATTTATTCAGTTCTAAAAAAAAATTTTTTCAAGTGTACATACTCAATTCCTAAATTATCACGTCAACACGAAATAAGATATTGTGTTGAAGATTTAGGTAATTAAGTAAAAGGAACATCGTCGAGAAAATTGTAGGCATCTGGCTTCGAATACCAGAGGCAATGGGGAAAATTTGAAAAAATTCATGAATTTGAGATATGAGAAATAATGAAAATTGATGCTCAAAATTACAAAAATGTGTAACTATACTATCTTGAGTTCTAATGAAGATATTAAAGCGATTTAAATCCCAGATTGTAATGGATAGATTTTGTAATTATTTACAATCTCCCAGAAGGATGTGATTGTTTTTCTCGTGAATATAACGATATTTTTAGACTTTTTTTCAGTTGGAAAGCAAGTGTCAGAAAGTAGCGGGGGTGCCTTTTTTGCTGCCGACCTCTGATGCCTTTCTTCGACCCGTGCTCCTGAACTCTTGCCCAGTCTCTTGCGATCCGCTGGTTTCTAACACTTACTTTCCCACAGCAAAAATGTCCGAACATTTCGCGATTTCCATGAAAAAAAAACAATCACATATGTTCTGGAGATTTCAAGTAATTGAAAAAATGTACAGTTGTACACTTTTGTAATTTTAAGCAACAATTTTCATTATTTTTCAAGTTTGTTAACTGCAATTTGTTCATAGATATTTTCTTAATATTCATCAATTTTTTCAAATTTTTTCCATTGCCTTTTCTATAAAAAATAATACTCTAAACCTGACTCTTCTTAAATGTGTCCGAATTTCCTTACTTGTTTTTACAGTTTTCAGTCTGCAAAGCACATAATTTTTTTTACATTAACTTCTTCGAGCTTATTTACGTATAACACTTTGAGCTTTCAAATTACTATTTACTTATTAAGCTAGCATTTTTTTTTGCTGAGTTGTTAAGATTCAAAGCCAGATGCCTACAATTTTTTTGCCGATAGTAGGAAACGTTTGTGTGAACCAAATTTTTAGAATTAGAAAAACAAATTACCATAAATAATTTGGTTTATAATTTAAGAATTTAGAAACATACAAACGCGCTTTAGTTCTAAAAAAATGTGAAGTCGAATGGTCGACATTTATTTAAGATATTGTAAGATATTAGATACTTTCTATATACAAAGAGCTACTCAGACGGAAAAGCGCACTGAAGATAATTGAATACGTTTAGCTCCATTTTTCTTATATTTTCAGGTCTAACTAAATAAGTTTTCCACAATGATTTTTACGCTACCTAAATGTCCAGAAATTCAAAGGAACATTTTCTTCAATAGTTAACCATTTAGCTGTTTTTCTAGATTTAAAGTTTAACGCTCGGGCGGGGTATAAAAATATTACGAGTATCTATTTTGAAACCATTTTGTAAATATTTATAGGTAGTTCCATCATAGAATAATAAATGTACATTTCATGAAAGTGGAAAAAGTTGCGGGTAAGATAAGGCTAAACGTAAGAGATAAAGAAGATTTATTCTTTTCTTTTTAGATTTTTCTTTTACCTATTGTTCCTGCCCCGCTGACTATGGTAATTACTAGATCTCGTTGCAAGCGCTGACAAGCTGAAGCCGAGCGCTTACTTGCTGTATTAATCATAATGCGGTGGACGTACGTGCGAGGTGCTCGCACGTACGTCCCCACATTTGCTTCACGGCTCGGGCTTGAGCGCATAAACCTGCGTCCACGTAGGTTTAACTGTAGCGTGTTGTGCCAGCAGCTAGCGTGTGCGTGTCGGTGCCGACAGTTCGTTTGAACGCAATTAGCGTCGCGGCTGATAGTAGACGCGGCTTGCCGCGCTATCAAACGGGCGATCGCCGAATGAAATTAACTGCGTTCCCCGTGCCGCATGGTCGGGCAGTGCTATTATATCGACAGGCAGTACGTATTTTCATCTCTTCACACTGCAATATATTAAACG
Organism: Andricus grossulariae; assembly: GCA_011634705.1. NCBI lineage: Eukaryota > Metazoa > Arthropoda > Insecta > Hymenoptera > Cynipidae > Andricus > Andricus grossulariae. Next base: position 3,457,548 of record JAABKJ010026545.1, on the reverse strand, counting down.
TTCTTCTAACGCACTGCAACCTGTTTTTGTTTTTCAGACAGTGTTGGCTGTTGCTCTGTAGAGCTTTATGATATAATGTAAAATTGTTCTGAAATAGTGTTTTGAAATCGGCAAGTCATAAACGCAAAATGAGTTGGGTCAGTCAATCAGTGATCCGTTGTCAATTTTTCTTATAAAATAGGCCCTGCAGACAACTAAGTTCAGCTATTCGAAATAGATCGCATCACATTCCATGAGCATGCATATTACTTTAGCCAGCGATTATTTATTGCCAATAGTTTGCTGCGAGCTGCGTGTGACCCCGAAGTCGACTGCAAAGGATGGTGGATTGGAAGTGTCCCCTAACGGCGTAGACGCCGATGAACTTTCATGAATATCATTTTCCACTAGCAGATATCTTTTCCGATAAGACGTCGTTGTCGTTGACATCGCTCACGTAATTAATGACATCTCCAAAAGACGGTAGGAGGAAAAGAGGGTCAAAGAATCTGTAAACGAGAGAGGTGAGAGGTGAGAGGAGGCGACTCTGGTCTCGAAGGGTGCTACAGATAAGAAGCAAGAGAACGCGGGGGTTACGTGATGCTGTCAGAAGGTCGAGGGATGAACAACAATACGCGTGAATTATGCCAGAATGACTCGGTAATTTTTAAGCCTGGATACTGACTTTAACCGAGTCGCACATGGATACCAAACATTCTGCTAACAGAAGGACCATTAATATTAGTTACTTACAGCACGGATAGGGTCGTCGGTTTAACGAATTATGCTTATGCAAGTCTTAGGTTCTGCTTGCTAAAAATAGTGTATCATCTCCATTTTCAATATTTATTCATTAAAATAAATATTGAAAATGTTGTATTTTACTTGTAATTATAATAGCTTCTCACGTATTATTCACTAGACTTTTGATGTGACATTTTCGCTTGATACCCAAATTATTGTATTTGTTGCTGAATTCAATGAAGCTGATATAATCCGGGAAGTTTCATCAAATTAAGTCCTCGCCAAAACACAAACGTCATAAATAACGGGCTCGCGAATCTGGTCCAGAAGACAGTAAAGGGAGTTTGACTGGATTAACAAGAACAAATCATCGGGATCAGAGTGGTGAAGAAACTTAAGCAAATTGGATGGGGAGAGCAAGTGAGAAATGCAGATCGTTTCAGTTGACGCGGGTTTCCGGTTGCTTGTAAAATCAAAAGGACAAACAATTAATAACCCCCGGGACCGACAATTAATCAGAATTTAACCTGCTGTTAAATACTGGGTTATACCCTGAACCCATGTGGTATAAACCGGCATGGAAACTGGGGTTGTTGCAGAGTGGGTGGTCAATGAGAAGTGGGGGTGGATAAACAAAGGTTTACATCAGTGTCAGTCGCAACAAGTCCGATTTCATCTAGGGCTCTCCGCATGAATATTCACGTTGTTCACTCGTCCATCCCTTCGCACCCCTTACGCTCATATCGTACGTCCCACCCTCTGCCCACTGCGACCCATCGAACGGTGACCAGTCAAAGGCTGAAATCACAATACACGTTTGCCCGGTTGACGAAGCCAACGCGTGGGTATTAAGGCAAATAGAGAAAGCGAGCAGGGGCTTGAGAGACGCGGTGGTACGTAGCATGGAACTGGCTGAGTGGTCATTGCATTGAATTGGAAATTACATTTTGGCCGACCAAGTGTCGACTTTCACCCCTTCAAGCTCTCCACTTTCCATTGTGCAGACTCATTCCCGCTGGCCTTTACTTTTACTCTACTTCCTTGCGTGGCTTGACGATCTTAATCTTTGTTTTACAGGTTAAACGCTGTTTGCTCCCTTAAATGTAGTCCTTAAGGAAAAACAGTGATAATTATATTTTTGTGGGCAAATGGTGCCTAACTTAAGTATGTATTCAAAGGGCACACAAATTGGACATGCGATAAGTTAAAGAAAATGGTTCTCGTTTTTTTTTCAGATCAAACTTATCATGTAAATAGCTCGTTATTATTGGTCATGGAACAGGTAAAAACAGGTCGATTCGTTTAATTAACTCTACTTACGCTATGAACAGTAGTGTGACTGGTAGTCCACTTATTTTGAAGCAGTATTAGATAACTATTTTTCTGGAGACTAACTGAGAATGTAAAGGATTATACAAGTAATCAGTAGTCAAAGTTTTTTAAAAGATTTTTTTTGAGATCAGTAAAGGTGATTCCTTTTTGGTAATCAATCCGCGGCTGCCAAGCCGTCAGAGTATAAAGAAAAGCCGAGTGCTTTACGGCAGTCAAATGATTTAATCCCCGAATGATGGAAGGGCACGTCGGGACGATGATCTGCGTTCCGTAAAGTGACAAGTGGTTAGGATCACGGGAAATCTCGTGACTCGCGGCCTGGACGGGAGAACAAGGGAGAGATAGAAAGCTACGGGGATGATTGTGGATGTCGCTAGCTATGGTGTTAGTCAGGAGTTTCGAGGGAGTTACCTCGCACCCTACAAATCATGTTGGCATTAGTGAGTCAGCCTGCGGACTCAACTCGCCGTGCCACCGGAAACTCGATGCTGACGGTAATACTGATTTATCGGAAGTCCATCGATGGTTCTCCATTTGTGCGTGTGTCGCGCATACGTCGAAGCCTGTATTTCAAATGTTTGGTTGATCGCCCCGATTTTTCGGCTAATCGGAAATTATTAGTTCCAGGTACGACACGATGGCACGAAACGAGTGTTTAAAACGAGCGAGAGGATCGCATGAACATAGAAATAGTCTGGCCAGGTAACCTAATTACGGCAACATCAAAAGTTAAGAGATACGCTAGCAGCTCTTAAATTTGAGCGGCCTACCTTTCAAGCTGTTTGGCAATGTCCTCGTATACGGCTCTGCAGTTGTCCCATATCGCCATCCCTCCGGACCTGTGGGACAAAGAAAATGTCCAAAATGTAACAGAAGTCACCTATTCTGAAACTAATAGCAACTAAATAACTAAAAAAACTTTGAAAAAATATACATGGATTTTTTTAAATGGATAGCTCCTTTCTAGTATTATATATAGTATATATATATATATAATTGATATAACAGTCTATAACACACACATATATATATATATATATATGTGTGTGTGTGTGTGTGTGTGTGTGTGTGTGTGTGTGACCGTCCGCGAAGAAAGGGACCTAATGCGTCAAAGCTGAATTTTACAGGACGGACGATCGTAGCCGTAGTGGGGAGGCGTCTACGAAAAGCACCCCCTCCAGTTACCACTACACTTTTAGGCACGAGAGAGTGTAGCTCACGGACACATCGCGTGCAGCTGTAGTGGTAAGTGGTGGGACTGGCCTTCATAGGCCTCTTGTTCGGTATCCGTGTACGCTTATCATGCCTATGTTTGTAGCTTAATAACAAGAAAAGTAATTAACTTAGCGAATTTCTGATTATTGGAAATAAAAGAGTAACTCATAAAACTATCGATTGGCGTGAGAAAATGAAAATCGATTTTTTCCGCATTAGGTCCGCTTCTTCAGAACAATCGCAGGATTCTACTGGGAGCGGGTGCCATTGAGGAAAATGGCACCCGCTCCCGGCGAAATCACGGTAACGTTTCAGTTGTAACCGTGTCTCAAGACCATGAGCTAAGTGCTTACAGTATGAGATGGACTCAATAGGACGATCCGACAAAAGTCTCGTGCACCCTGAGGACATGAAGCAACCCAAGGACAACCGCATTATGCATTTTCCCCGCAAGTGTCTCGAAATTTCGTTAACATGCAGGGATGTTTTCCAGGCTATGAATCAGTGAAAGCTTGGCACCTCCAACAACACTGATGATCAAGACGACTAGCTTGACCGAATTCACTATATTTACATTTTATTCTATTATATATTCAAGTAATTTGTATAAAGATAATATTATGATAAACAAATTTCTAGTAACATAACTATTTTATTACTATGAAAGAAATTTTAAAAATAAATTAATAATTTGGGGATTTTTAGAAAAAAGCTGGTTTTTTCAATGTCCGCATTTTTATTTGACTAGCCCTAGCATCTTTTAAATTTTAAATATTATTCGGCAATAATGATTCTGATTAATATCAAACAATTCTATAAGCAAGTAAAAAATACGATTGTCCAACAAATTTGACGAATTTTGAACGGTGCCCTACAGACATTATGTCTATTTTCCGAACCCATAACTTATAATTATCATTGTTATAACATTTATCATTGCTTTAATACAATTTTTAAAAGAAGTAGATAATGTAATGTTACCTGAGGTAAGTTTCCCCAATTTTGAAGCATCTATGTACACATTACTCGGCCTAAATAATGTCCTATCTGCAATTGGTCCAAATCTTCCGCTCGGTTCTTTTAGAACTAGAAACAGAGGTGAAAGAAGTTTCCAGTCAGCAGATATTAGTGGCCGGATAGTGTAACTGTGGGTCGTGGACGAAACAGACTGGACAGCGCATTCCACCTTTTTTTCTTCTTCAACAGCCAAAGTTCTCCCGGAATGAATTTCCAAATGAAAACCACTTTGATCCGCATTATAAACATTCTGTACTCCAATATTTGCTATCTCTTGCTTTACACTGGCTACAAATTCATCTGCCTTCATTTCTGACTCCTCTAAATTTTCCAAAGTCTTTCTGGTAAAAAACTTGTTTATTTTTCTAGAAAACATTCTGTGTTTGCTTTTAAATTTAGCAAGCCATGTTCGAGAAGCGCGGAAGCGAAAATATTCATGGCTAACCTCTTTTTGTGCTTGTAATTTCCATCTGCGTATGTCTTTATCGTGAACAATTAGCCCGTTTTCAACTGCTTTTTTGAACTGTTCTAATGTAATGTCACATATCCTAGTAACTTTTTCTCTGTAAGTACCGCCTTCATGGAGAGTATGGGCCCAACGTCTCAATTGTTATACTGAAAGAACTTTATGAAATATTGTTGCTGTACATTCTTAAGACTTAAATTTTTCTTCTTTCCACTTCTCCAGTATTCGACTGTTCATAATTTATAGACGTATGATAGTTCTTCCTCATCTTTTGAGCACCTATCCGTAGGTGAAAAAGGCGAATCAGGAATATGGTATTGAACATCTCTATGATTTGTGCATCCGAATTTTTGAAAGGTTCTTGAAAATCTAAGAACTCTTCAATCATCATCTCCACCCGTTGAATTCTTCAATGGCATCCAACAAAATTGCTTCAAAATGACATTTTAATTCAGTTTTCCTTAACGTTCGTCGGAGTTTCTTTTATATTTAATGTTTGGAATGTAGCAAGCAGTAAATTTATAACATTCAAAGGATTCACCTTCATTTTTACTGGTAGAAAGGTTGAAAAGTTTTGTTTAAAAGCAACAGTGAATATTAAAATATAAGTGAAAAATCTAGATTGAATTGTAAGACGTATGCATTTAGACACGTTCAAACGATTGTAAACTCACTCGAAAAAAACGGAGAAATTGTTGAAAAATCCAGAATCAGAAATGAAAAACTTGCGAAAGAAGAATTCTATTTAATTTTGTTTTTCAAAAGTGTTTTTATGATATTAAATTTAATTTTAATGTAGATAAAAGCGGTTATTTTTTTGTCACAAGAAAAAGGTTCAAATTGTCCAAAGATTACTTTGTACTAGAGTGTTAAGTAAATACTTTGGAATAAAAATGTTCTCCGAGCATCTCTTTTTTATTTTATCCACAAACAACACCCATTATGAAAGAAATAAAGTAATTTATTCAGAGTTTACAGTGATGCGAATGGGTGGCCCAAGGCAGGGCCCTCGGACCCTGTTTTGAGTCAAATGTAAAATTTTTTTGAAAACGTTTTTTTTATGGAATAATGTGGATGAAAATCTGAACAAAAATTTCCTTACACAGTCGAGTGGTTACCCTTTTGAACTGTTATGGTCAATTTTTTAAATTTAATCAATAAGTAGTTGCGAAAAATTTGGAAACGCAAAATGGCCCAAGGCAAGGCACCTTCCCCTATTCAGATTTTTCATGTATAATATCGAAATTGGAACATTTATTGTTTACCTTGCCGTTCTGTTTAATGACTTTTGGTTTATTCTGCGATTCATGTGAAGTTTGTTGATCTCTGCTTCTTTGGGTTAGGGATTCTGATGTTCCTGGTTTTCTGGATGAATGTGAGTCCCCATTTTGGAACTTGCCAGAATTTTCTAAGTAACTTTACGCACGCAAAATTTTTTTAATGAACAAATCAGTTTAAATTTGAACAGAGTGCAGCACTTGCAACTTGAAGTAAACGGTGTTGAAAATTAGACTGGACTGAACTAATTGTAAGCGAATTAGGGCAGAGTAACGGTGTTGAAAACTAGACTGAATCCGCTTTGGGATTCTGGGGTTTTTATATTGAAAGTTTTCGTACATTATTCACGTAATTGCTGTTGTTTTCCAGTTTAATCTTTGCACGGACCAGTTTCTATCTTGGTTTGAAACACCTTGTTTTTTTCGCAAGATAAAATTTATCACAGAATGTACAATAAAAGAATCGCTAACAACAAATAACTTGATAAAAGTGTAAATTTTAAAATCATTCCAATAGGAACAGCAGGAAATATTCAATATTCGTTGTGAGGTATTCTATTATTGTACCTTCTGTGATCAATTTTATCTTGCGACAAATCCAAGGTGATTCATTTACAACAGATTGAATACCTTAAAATTAAACAAACTTTGAAAATAATGCGCACAAGATTCACTCATAAAGGTTAATATGTAAAACAATTTAGGGGTAGTTACCCTCTTCAATGCTCTTTTTTTCTTGAAAATACATAAATACCTTCATCCTCTTTTTTGCGTACAGCACGTATTTTCTTCGGATTCTTTTGCTCGATTTTACACATATTTTGCAATTTTCCACATAATTGGGGGGTGTTTTACCCCCACCTAATATTTTTATTCATGTTGGATGGACTCCATCTTACATCTCTCGTTATAAAACTAATTTCCCAATTTTTGTTTTGTTTATGGAAAGTATATATTATGATAGAAACAAGATAAAAAGTGTTAAGGGGGGGGGGTAGCAATTTTCAGCACAGTTAAACATATGTAGGGGTGGTTTACCCCGCGTAATTTGTTTATTCATGTTGAATGGACTCTATTTTACTTCTTTCGTTACAAAACTAATTTCCCCATTTTTTGTGTATGGAAAGTAAATATTATCATGAATACAAAATAAAAAGTGTTCAGGGATAGCTACCCCCATTAATAAAAAAAAAAAAATTTATTTGGCAAAACACGTCAACTTCATTTCTGTCTCAAGTGGAAAGCATATATTTTTTAAAAATTTTCCTGTGAATATAAAAATTTTCAGCATAACTTTAAAAGTATGTAGGGGTGGCTTACCCCCTTTATTTTGTTTGTTTGTTTAGAATATAACGTTATTCATTTTTCATCACGAGGAAACTTTTCCAGTAAGGTTTGATCGAAATCAATTTGGTTTTTATACACAAAACTATACAAACGACACTTGCGACCCCTATCTTTGAGGGACTGTTTCATCCCATTAAAGTGTTTTTCTGCAGATGGAGAAAATACGTGTCGCTTCGTTTTTCGAGATCTATAACATATATCATGGAGAATCAAATCGGCGAGGGACACCTGGAGTAACCTCCCTTGTAAGTATCAAAGTTATTAGTTATGATGAAATGAATCTATTGAACTATGTGAAAGCCCTTCATGACTTATGAAAAATAAAACATAAATAATAAGAAGCAATATTAAATAATGAACAATAAGTCATGAAAAAAGCGCAGGCGAGATAGCTTTTTCCATCCATTCATACTGCTTTTACCATCTAAAATCCCCTTTCCGACCTCCCTCACTCAATAATTGTTTTAAAGAATTATTTATAATTATCTGTAGCATAAGAAACGTGGTTATATCTTGGAAATTAGTAAAGAAATTAGAATTAAGAATTAAAAATTTGCCACATTCACTAACAAAAAACAATAGGAAAAATATAATTTTTATTACCAATGTAAATTTTATAAGTAAATAAGTATTGAATGGATTAACATGTTCTGGCATTGTGTTCTCGTCCAATAAAAAATCTGATCATTCAGGTCTTTTATCATGATCATATAGAAAATAGATTCTTGTCAAAGTTTTATTTCGTTATAACTTTAACTATACTTATACTTACAAAACAATCCTGTATGAGGACAAACAAAAGTTTTATATGATATAATGTTCCTGAAATAATAACTAAATTATAACGCGCCCAAAGTACTTTGCAGAGGTTTTTTTCTTTGTTTATTGTATAATTTCCAATAATTTTCAACTGGTTTTTCTTGGTTAAATTGAGGCAATTGAAATAATTTTAACATTATTTAGAATAAGCTAGAATGGGCCACTTCCATATTTGTCAATCGTAGATTTTAGGTTCTGAAGGGTAAATCATATTTCAAATATCTGGTTACATTATACGTATGTCTCGGAAGTGAGCGAAGGTGGGTGAATTTTATGTTTCAAAAAATATAGCACGTTGCAGAGAAACTTGACAACTAATTACTAAACTAATAGACTGTGAATGAGGTTATAATTCTTAGTGTAGTAGTCAGCATAGTTGTCAACGGTTTGCAGAATTTTTATCCAATTGTAATATAAAAAAGCTTGCTGTTTTCCTGTGGTGCGCTCAGTCTCTTAGTTGATTTGTTCTGCACCTAAAATGTCGGTAATTTATCCGGGTACATGCCTACCGTTTGCAATAAGCTAGTGATTCAATTTGGTTTCCCTGAAGTTTTCACCGTTTTTTTGTTGTTGTTGATATAATTAAACCTTATTTTTCTATATTGAGTACTCAGGGCGCCCATTACAAACAATACTTCAACACTGTAGTGACATTACCTCGAAATAGTCTTCCCCTCTATTCGATGCACGATGACAACGAAGCAAGTGATGCCCTAGCTACTGACATGAGAACAAAGTACGAGTATGTCTGATTCTGATGGATGCTCGACGAATCAGATAAAATACGGTGCAACCGGTCGCAATGGCTCAACGATATCCGATCTACACCCTAGCTGAGCAAATCTGCCATGTAAACTTAAAGCACAACATCTGGATTTTCGAATTGGCCACTGTAATTTCTATTTTATTATTGAATGTTGAACATAGAGCATAGAGCAGTACATAATAGTTGTTAGTCCAGTATATTCGACAAATTTTCAACTATACTCAATATCAGGGCACTGAACCGGAGCTTGTTTTTGGACTGAGAATTAAAAAAATTTGTGAATTCAAAATGTAATCTAAAATTTTTATATAAACCTTTTACCCATTTTATGATCATGAAAAGTGAGGAACTAATTTTCTTTAGTACAAATTTCGACTGATAATTAGTCATTTTTGACAAGAACTTTGGTAATAAGTTTAAAATTACTTAAATAAATACCGTAAATGGGGCTAAATGGCGCTTATGATGGTACCCAGCTTACCCGAAACTTTATATTTCATAGTTAATTGCCCCTTTATCTGAATAACAAATTTTAAGATTACCGATTGTTTTCTTTTTCCCAAAATTGGATTCATCATATTTTCTAGCACCCGAACAAGATTTATGAGAATTTTCACATGAATAAAATATATTTATCGTCCTGCAGAATGACTTGTAAGAATTTTCTTTGAGGGTGGGGGGGGCGGCTCATATTATTATATTATAAACGAAACGAAAAATAGTTTTCCTTTGATAATCACTCCGCTTAAGAGATCAACAATACCTTTCACAACGTTCAAAAAGTAGAAAATCTATCAAATAATAAGATCTGTTGTAATACACCTTACTTAATTTATGTAAGGTTAAGAATAAAGGTGGGTTTGTTGCAAGTGACAGTAAGCAGATTATTTAGCGTTTTGATGAGTTTAAGTAACTTTATTTGCTTCAAAAGACTAGAAAACCTTATATATTTTTGGTGAAATTTTCATTCCAAGCACTTTTTACATTCTCATCCTAATGAGAATAAGATATTAGTTTCATGAATAATTTGACTTTGTCGGCTTTGAAAAAATCTCCACTTTTTTAAGGCCTAAAAAGAAAGGACGAATTCGTTAACCAGCCATTTTTGACAAACAGTTCTAGTTTTATCCAACGAAAAAGCTTTTTCAATGATCAGGAATTCCATTTTCCAGCAAAGCTATACGCTATACGAAAACAATGTTAATAAGTACATTGCTCATATCATCAAACAGATCTACAAAAATGTGACCGTCCGCAAAGAAAGGGACCTAACGCGCGATGCTTCACTTTACAGGAGGAGCTATTGAAGAGGCACTACAATACAGGAACTCCATAAGAGGGCCTCACTTCGCAGGTTGATAACAATTCGAATTTTTCAGATATTAATATTTTGTATCGTGAAAGAGCAAATAAAAAAGTATCGATTGTTGTAAAAACCTAAAAATCTATTGTTTCCGCGTTAGGTCCTTTTCTTCGCAAACGGTCACAAATTTACTTCGGACCATTTTTTGTTGAGACGAATATTTTTTGTTTTAATCGTGATGACGCTTGGAAAAAAAATGCCGGCACATTCTAGAATACGGCAAGAAACTAAAAAAGTTTTAAGATAAGCAATATTGTTTATCTCAAAAAGATCTACAAATTTACTGCATACCATTTTTTAATAAGACGTATAGTTTTTGTTTTAATCGTGATAACGCTTAAAAAAATAAAAAATTCCATTTTCCAGAAAAACTATGGGAGACTTTCTGATAGAACTCATGGTTCTTCATTTAATCATCCAAACTGTTATTGACAAATTGAAAATTCCAATTTTAAGCCAAAAGGCGCGAGATACGAATCAGAACAAATTATTACTTCCATGTAATACTCATGGGTAGTGATGCATATTGATCATTTCTGGACAAAATCGAGATTTGCTTAAAACATAATTAGATGAAACTGAAATGTAATGGAGATCAAGAATTTGTAATGAAAAAGAAATATGTAGTTTCCAAACGATTTTTTTCGAATTAGATAGGAAAAATTCCTATGTTGACATAGTCAAAATCCATATACTCTTTTTCCGTACAGGATTCCTGGAGTCGATCATCTGGAAGTTACTCACATCTCTTCATCAACCTGGAGGGACGTAATTGCATTGCCTAGGGGCTTGGACAGGGTTGTTGCCTAGGGGCCCGGACAGGGTTAGTCCGGCTCTGGTAAACAGTGGCGTTTTTTCAAGGAAGGTTCGAGTTTCATTGAGCTTAGAGACTCAAAAGGTGATGCTACCCCACTAATGTGTTTGATAAAAATTAGAAAATAAACAGTTAGGATATAATCATGAAAGCTAGATTAATTTAATTATGTAAAAAGGGATAACCACTATTTGGTTTGATTTAAAGAAAATAAAACCTATATAAGGATATACGTATATGTATACGATCTGGTATTTCTTTTCCTTTAAATTCATTTTAGGTTAATTTCAATTTTGTTATTAGTAGTTGTGATGTTTTTATTTATGAAAATAATAAGTAATTTTAAATATACATCATACTCAAATGAGTAGAGAACTTTCAAGTTATAAACAGAAATTTTCTAAGTTAATGATTCTAATAATACAATTACTTAAAAATTGTCTACTTGTTTAACATGAATGGTATATAACCAATAGCAATAGAATTTATTTAAAAAGAGGGTTGTTCAGAATTCAGAAAAATTTTATTATTAGAAAGGAGTGGCATCTCATTCCATGATAGTTTGTACTTACTGTTACGTCCCAACGCTGCAATCGATTAATGTCTATTGGAAATAAGCGCTGATTTGTCGAAGGTGAGGATTCATTTCCTATCGTTGAGTGGTTGAAACCACTAGCCGCGAAAAATAGGTCAGGTTTAAATAAAGGAAGACACTCAACACTGTATTTATCCTGGTAATAAAATCAATCGTTTTATTTTATGAAGTTCTGGTAGACGTGGCAGATATTTAAAGGCTCATATTGAGTATCGATGAACAAACACACAAGTAAGCTTGGCACTTCACATTTCGGCGCAGCCGACAGCTAACGCACTCATCACAATCGCGAAAGTAAGGTTACATTACCACCGAAATCCTGAAATATTGCTAAGTCCGGAACAGTACAATAAACAAAGATACAAGAGTCGCAGGTTCAAGCTTGAAAGGCACGCGCCGAGATACAATATTCTGACGTTTTGGTGCTCTGCATCTATATTTAAAAGTTCGTTTAAGGCGGGATTTATCCCTACTTTTAGCGTTTACCCAATCGGAATGCTGACGTCACTCAATTTTGGTGCCGAATAACCAATCATAAGTGAGGTCACTTTGCTCCTTCTACTGGTATTAGTCAATTAAAGGGAGTGGCAGTTCAAGGATATGGATCCAAAGTTCACTTTTCGACAGGATTCACATAAATTACTTTGAGTGACAGTTTCCTGTGTGTAAGTCCAATGGTCGCTTTTTTATAGCGTCTGGCCGACGCCATGACCCATTAACGATACTAAAAATAGCTCAAGGTCTCAAGTTTCTAACCTTAAATTCATTTTAGGCAGTGAGACTGCGTAGTACTATATCTAGTACATTAACGAAATTGAAACCTGATGCTATACTTAAATCTTAGTTCTCTGATTTGCAATAAATCTATTATTTCGTGGATATTCTTATATCATTATTAATCACCTTAATAATTCCTCTTTTTTCGCGTATTCTGATTTTACTTTAAGCTTTTTGAACTTTTCCACTTGAGAAATTACTAGTCTACAGAGTATTTAGTAAAAGGGTTTTAGCGCTTAGTTCTTAAAACGGCGCATGCCAATAAGCGGGGCGCACACACATTTGCACAGCGAATAAGCACAAGGCACAACGCGTGAGAACACACTTCAACGCACACGGATCCGCATACCTACGTCCTATGCACCAGGTTTTGTCGGGCTAGCTTCAGGTGGCGCCGAAGAGCTTTTTGTAATCTCAAAATGTGAAGTGTTGACGTGAGAATTGTGAACACTGTGTTTTTCATGGACAGTTATCTGGTTATGGTCCATTTATACCTCTGTCCGTTCGACCGGTGCAGGCAGAAAAGTCATGAGAGTAAAAGAGATACATAGAGAGTACTTTTTGTCAAATTTTTCGCTCTCTATCGCTTTTACTCTTACAAACTTTCTGCTAACACCGGTCGGAGGGACAGAGGTATAAATGTGCCAATAATATAATATTTATAGTGATTTTATGTGAAATAACTTCTTCGTCTGTCTTTGATTATGGAACAGTATTATTTTAAGTTTATCTAAGAGCATTGTTTTAAGTGTATTTAACGATGTTGGATTCAAGTTCTAACCTGAAAATTTAACGCAATTAAGTTGAGAAATTTTTAAAATTTTTATACTATTACACTAAATTGTACAATAATTCGAGTTACAGAAAAACATTATAAAACGTTCATTGAACGATGCTTTTAACTTACTATGCGCATTTTAATTAGGAAATTATTACTAAATTTCTATGTTTTGGACTTCTCTGTTCGTAGACGAGCGACACTTTCAAAACAAAGGACCCGACGCGCGAGAAATTTGTGATGGGAAAACTGAAAATCGTCTGCTATAAGCGATTGCAGATTACATAAGACGGCTGCAGATTGCATGAAAGTTCAACATTCCGAACTTTTCGACGCCTTCGGCGCCATGCTGTGCGAAAATCACAGCGATTGAAATGGAGCCCTGTGATTGATCGAGAACCTTCCGCGCTATGCGTTGTGCAAATGTGTGTGCGCCCCGCTATACACCTCCCCCTTACTTAAAAGGTGTTTCTTCCTCTATGTTGAGACAGCTTTTTATTTACAATAATTCATTGCTATTTAACAAATTACTCGATGTCTAACGACTTCCATCAATCTTCTCAAAAGTGTCAGATTTTTGACGTTTCAAGTCAGGTCACGTGACAACTGTTTTCCCTGCTTCATGTAAGCAACGAAATTGAATGGGGTTTAAGGAAGAACTATAAATAGTGTTAAGAGTGAAGAATGTCAAAAGATCAAATGTCAGAAGTAACAGAAGTTATAGATAGGATTTTCGAAACCTTTCTAAAAGGAAGATTCTTACCGATTTCCTGTAAAAAGATTCCAAATCATGTATCCAAAAACCGTCATACTGACATTAACTTCCTCAGTTTCTTATTGGACTAAATCAAATCAACAATTAGATAGAAAAATAAAGTTGAATTTATGAGAATCTATTTGAAAGAAAAATGAATGAAAAGGGAAAAGGCAGTATTTAACCTAATAATAAAAAAATAAGAAAGTGGAATAAACTATCAGAGTGAAATGATAATAGAGAATAGAATCATAGAATAAAGTATTTGTTCACGTATAAAGTGAATTTAAATTTTACAATTAAATTTTTAATGTCCAAATAAAAATAATAATATCTCTAATCGAAGAATAACAATAGTAGAAAGGATAAAAATATGGAAGAGAAGAAATTTAGTGGATTCAATTATTGATTGTTATTTTGTCCTATTCTGAGCATCATTTCATGCGCCATCTGCGCCCCATAACACAATCTGGCGAGAATGAAAATGAAAAGTTTGTCTGCTTCATCCGTCCGATCCCGCAAGGATTCATGCGCCTGAGAGGCTGATCCCTTTCAAAATAGATACTAGATACTGTTTCTGTAATTCTAATTCGTACTGTTTGTCTTTAATATTTATCAAGGTTGTTAAACCTTAAATCCATCTATTAAGATTTTTCTAAATTTGCCCTTTCTTCAAAATCCCATATTTATTAATCTGCCTTCGGACATCTCTCGTACATATATATAATTTACTTCTTATTGTATAATTTCTTTTTGATTTCTCATTCAAGATTTCCTATTCAAAATAAGTAAGTTGAAAAAATATTCCGAATCAATTTAAGACAAGACCCATTCAATTGGATAATCAATCGCCAAATCAGTGATAAATTTGTCCGATCTCAAATTTTATTAATTCCGTAAATCTCTAAGATCTTTTCTTTGACTGAATCCCAGGAAATATCATCAAGATCCTTTCTTATTTTAGATATTGCTACACTCTTAACTTGTAGGGTCTCCATGGCTTTTCTAAATGCAAGAATAGCTTTAGAGACATGATTCATAGAAGTCTTGTCTTCGACTTTATTTTTCGTGATTAAACTAAAGACATATCATCCATTTCAATTGAAAGTTACAGTTTCTCCAGGTTTAGGATTCTCTCTACGGATATCATCGATTCTCAAGAGCCTTTGTCTTTCGAGTGTGTCATTAATCTATGATGTTGTGTATCCATCTGCAGAGATTAGGTCAACAATATGCCCTTTACGTATGTATATCCTATTTTCTTGTGTAAGACATACATCCTTGCCTTTCCTAGTGTGGTCTAGTTCATCACTTGAAAGGGTGAATATATGGTTTCCACAATTCCCGGTATTGGAAGCCAGTCGAGATGGAGCTCAGCGTTACGGGTACACAACCATCTGTCGGCTACTCTGTCGTTGGGTCCGCATGAGGCTGTCTGCCTTACAGCCATGTATCCGATTCCCTAGAAACGTATCCGCATGAGAAGTAACAGTTACATGACCTGCCAACTTCAGTGAAACTATAGGGTCTAAAATGTTGAACATTAAAGACGATAGCGAGCAGTTCTTTTTCTATTGTTATAGTTTTCATTTTGACAATCCTTTCCTTTTGACTGAATTCTATAATCTATAGGCCAATCAAGTTTACTCTAGATTTTAATCATAATTAGTATAGCCCGTTTTCTTTTCTAGTAAAGAATAAAGATTCACCTAAGATATTTTTTGAAGTACAGAATTTCTCATTACCAATTAGAAAAATTTCGCCTTGTCTGGCCATCTGGATCGACGGCTTCATCTTCCTGATCAGGAGGTACACCAGAGAGCCCTTGGCCGTGTACTGCCTTGGATACTCCAGCCAATCCCAAATCAGTAGACAAAATACCGCTAATTGAATTGCAATTAAACGGCTACACAACCCTTTTTTTCAGTACACAGCCAATTATCCGGGCACACAGTCCAATTTTTCCGGCACATAGCCAATTATCCGGGCACACAGCTCAATTTTCCTTTTATAGAATAATTTACATCACTGTAATTTGTCTTAAGTAGGGGTTGATGTTGGTCCTAGCTCATCAATTCACTGAAAAGAATAACTATGGTGAATAAGCGTTCGACCTCCGGAAAATCGAAGCAGGCTCGTAAATTATATGATCATGAGAATTAAACAGCTATTCTCGCCATCGTTTCCTTATTAAAATTTCCTGTTCGAAATAATTCTAGATCAGTCAAAACTACTAACAAAACAATATATACATTTATTGTTATCTTTAGCGAAACCAGATTTATAACATTGTGGACAGGCCTTCACAGAATGTCCAAGTTCCTCATAATTTAACCATTTTTGAGCCAATTATTATCTATTCAGAGCTAATCTCCGTACGCAAGTGAGCTATTCCTTATACACAAATGAGCTATTTTCTTACGCACGTGAACTATTCTTTTTTCTTACGTGAAATTTTCTTTCTATGCATGTAACTATTCTTTTTATGCAGGTAAACTATAGATTTCGGTCGCAACTCGTGCTGGGATCTCCCCATGCACTCTCTTCCCACTACTAATTTTAAGGTCTTATTGATTCGCGAATGCGATGGCTTGATCCAGTGAATTTATTTATTTCTCCTTTATTTGTGAATAAATATTTTTATCCAACCCGCTCTGAAAATCTTTGATCCCAGTAGTTCTTTAAGACCTACTCATCTGAATTCTTTCTCCACCCGGCGTATTTTCTAATACTTGAGAAGTATAAATAAGTTTATTTAGAGTCAAATTTACTCGCGCCCCATATTCTGGAACAGATTCTCCTGAGTTTTCTTTTTTTCATTGGCTAAATCTTTCATTAGCTGACTAACGTCTTCTATTCGTAAATATTTGTATTGCTTAAGTTATGTAAATAGTTAAATATAAACTATTTACTAGATTAGACATATTCAGAAATGTAAAATATGCAAAATAGTAACTTATTAATTAATTAATTATAAGACAGTTGGACTCAAACTCTATCCTCCAAATTCAATTTCCTCATCTTACTCAATAAATACCAGCATCAAATAATCATTAAATACCAAACGGTACTCCATTTTTAAAAAGTTAGCTTTATATCCATAAAATATTTCACTCTGGTAATTATTCAGTAAAACGTTATTTTAATCGTTACTTTACGCTTCACGCTCAAAAATTTATTTTATTTCTAAATGAGTTGGTGTTTCTTTATATGGGCTTTAGCTTCCAGTAATCAAAAAACCATGTTTTTTAATCAGACCCTTCGACTCATGACCAGAGGGTCAATATAATTCCCCATCATGAATTTATTTCTAAATTTGAACTATATATATATTTTTTAATAATATGCTTAAAAGGTGTTGCACGTTCTGTGCAAATTTTTTTTTGTTTCACAAAGCACAAAATTTATTTCAATGGAAAAATAAGGCACTTCACTCATTTTCATAATTCTTATTGACCAAGATATAACTGTGTAGCTTCCTTTTTTTTAACATCTCAATGATCCAAAATATAAAAGATAAGAATTAAAATACATATTGGGATGATAAAATATTTTGTGTATAACCTATCTAACTATAAGTAAAAGAATGTGCTACAACTAAAAACTGTTATAGGCTTATCAGCTTCAGCGCTGAAATAACCTATAATTGTTGGTTTTTTTAATCCAAATTTTTGCTTTTATATATTAACAACTTTTTTCGCTCGTCTCATCACACCTTAGGAAATGATAATACACAGAAGACGAGGAAAAATCACTACACAAAATATTTATCAAAAATTTCCTTGATGATCTTGACGGTTCCAGCTTGAAGATCCAATTGAAGTCCTCAGAGATGTCCTGAGGATTCGCCGAAGTACTGCAATTCAGGAGTCCCACGAAGACGCAACTCTTCACGAGTCCGGTGATCCCGTCATGAAGATCGATTGAATATTCAGGATTTATCATCCATATTAAGCTTACGGTTATTGAAGAATATGTGGTGGCTCATTATAACCGCGAGCGATCTTGGTGCAATTTTACAACACCCTTGTCTACTGGGAGAAAAACCACCCAAAACCCTAGTAGAAGATAGAAGCTTTTCACAAGGAAGTCTTGGATCTTTTCTACGTGACGTCACACGCGTCAATGGACTAAGAACTACTCGATGCACCCCTGGAGCACTGAACGTGTTGGGCGAAGTAGAAAAACCCACGTATAAGCAGACAAACATCCTTGATCCTGAACTACTGACCTACTTTTTTCGCGACATAGGTAAATCCCACACAGCTGCCACTAATTTGTTACTTTCCAGCGCTGCAATTGATTAATGTCTATTGAAACTAAGCACTGATTCGTCGAAGGTGAGGATTCGTTTCCTCTCGTTGAGTGGTTGAAACCACTAGCCACGAAAAATAGGTCAGGTTCAAACAAATGAAGACACTCAACACTGTATTTATCCTGATATTAAAATCAATAGCTTTATTATGAAGTTCTGATAGACGTGACAGATATTTAAAGGCTCATATTGAGATAGCAATATGCGCGCATAGTGCGACGCACGGGCGTCGCACGCGTGCGGATTTTGTCGCACGGCTTAGACGCAAGTGATGACGCAGATGCGTCCTCATATGCGTGACAGGTAGGTCGCACGTCACGAAGGTCGCACCTCGTGCGGACACAGTGCAAGCACACGTTGCAGGTTCTTGCGGACGGTTTTGATTCCTAAGGAATCGAACCGAAGGACCTATGACAAAGCCACCGAACGCGTCCTCGGGTTGCGGATAGAGGGTCCCTGTACCAAGGGTTTCTGCTGTATTGCATTCGGATCCCCTCATGACTCTTGTATCTTTAACTAGTTCCCTTAGTCTTTCATCCGCAATAACGAAGTCGATTATACTGCGATTATTTCCTTTACACTAGGTGTACGTGTGGATCATTTTATGTCGAAACCAAGTATTAGTAATAAATAGGCCCTTTTCTAAGCATAAGCTCACTAATTTTCCAACGTTATAATTTTTTCTTGTTGGATCCCCAAACTTACCTAGCACCCTTTCTGTATCTGTATCCTGACGTTGGGCGCTGATCCATCCGTTCATATCTTCTAGCAGAATTATTCTTTCACCTTCATTGCAAGTTATGAATGTTAACGCTGGTGTTAAAAAACCCACATTATGCACTAATAATTACATTTAACTTGCAAAACATATTCCACCCTAGATGCACTCCATTGTACCAGCGGAAATTTTGAACTCAAATAAAAAATCAGAAAGTTATTAAGTTCTAAATACCTGAGGCTCTCAAATGCGCTCTATTGCACCAGGAATTGAAAATTTCACACTCCAAAAGAACATCGGAAAATATATAAACTTCCGGTTGGGTGGCTGGTGACACGCTTCACGTATCTCGATTCCTAATTAAAAGTTTTCAATCCTCTTTGGCTCATTCCGCAGGACTTCAAATGCGCCCCATATTGCAGCATCAAAAAATAATTGCGGTCCGTTGCAAGTACTGACTACGAGAGTGTGCAATGAGGGGGGGGGGCTAGTGAGACGATTTAAGTATCTCGAGTACTAACTAGTATTTTAAAGTTTTATTTTATTTGAAAAATTCGGCGTGAACATTCCTTTTGGCATTGGAAAACTTTATATAATGGATGCCAAAAATTGTTGCTCCTTTTTCTTGAAATGCTGTAGCTATCCAACCAATTGAAATATTTAACTTGTAATTTGCTATTCTAATAAGGGATTCTCACAATCTTTGGAAATATACAAGATAATTAAAAATATTAGAGAACTATAAAAAGTTCCTTTACCATCACCTCTCCCGACAATCATGAAGGAAGAGTTAAATATCTTATTTAGTTTAAGTATGCAGCAGTTTACAATAAAATGGTCAATTCAAACAAAAATTAAGAGAATTCTTGGCACGCGATCCGAAAAGTCTTTTAGTGCCAAAAGATCTCACAAAAGACCCTGCACATAAAATATCATGCTTTATTAACAATTAGAGAAATTTTTAACTGTACTTCTTGGACATTATTAATTAGGACCACCTCATTGCACGCTCTCGTTATCAGTACTTGCAACTGAACGCAAATGAATTTATAGGTGGTGCAATAGATCGTATATTAAATCGTTCGGAATGAGCCACGGAGGATTAAAAAATATTAATTAGGACTCATGATACGTGAACCGTGTCACCGCCCCCAACCGAAAGTTGATATATTTTGCCGGTGTTCCTTAGAGTAGGAATTTTTCATCGGCTGGTGCAATGGAGAGGATTTGGATTGAAATATGTTTTGCAAGTTAAATGTGATTATTAGTGCATAAGGGGGTTTAATTACCAGCGTTACAACAGCCCCCCCCCCAAAATTGTATATTCATCGATTAATTGGCGCAAACATTTTTGTTGTGGAGCTACAGAGCGCATTTCAAACTGAACAAGTTAGTGAAAAAAAATTTGAAAATGTTGATTTTTGACCAAAATCGCACCCCCCCCCCCCACTTTGCTTAGCTGATAACTCCTTCATCATCATCAGAATCAAATTTTTTTGGCATCAATATTGTTATTAATGGTAAAAAGTTCAAAGAAAAACTGATTTAAGAATCAGTGGATGTTGCATTAATGTTCTCAAATGTGGAGTTCTGCAAAAGTGGTAGATTTTAGTTTATTTTTTGTTCTTATTACACTTAATCATAATGACTAATGGTACAATTTGATTCGATAATATTCCAAAATATTTAAAATATAGTTAATGAAAGTCTAATCTTTGAATTTTGGTATTACGCCTGCCCTTACTGATCTTAAAATTTAGTTTTACTCTAAACATAGTGAAAGTAAATATTTGTAAATAACTGTAAACAGTCAGGATAATATATTATAAGATATGTAGGCGGAAGTATTGTAAGAAATGGAGGTGATGTAAACCCTCAGGGGACACATTATGTATAAAGAAAAGTAAATTGTAACTTATCTAAATTATTTCAAAACCTATCAAATCGGAACAAAATATCTGCCCGCTCATATATTGGGCACATTCTCATCGCGTGCTGCTCGCGCGCCTCGCAAGTTTAACAGCGCCTAGGGCGCAAGTCTGTCGGATCTTGGGCTGTGCGCTCGGCCTTTGTTCTTCGTCCAAATTTTCGCCCTCACCTTTCAAAATTAACGTTTAAATAATTGGCAACTGTAATTTGGTGATTTTGAATTCTCTTTTGTGAAAGCCCCTTCTTCTTCAACGAATACTTTCTCATCACGTGTCTCGCGCTTTGTATTCGATTAAAATTTGTACACACGAAAAATTTTCTTCAATATGTTGAAATTGATATATTTGTTATTTATAATAGTATTTCTCACGATTAAATCGAAAACTACGTCTCTTGTCAAAAAATGGTCCATAAGGACTTTGTAGATTTTTTTGTTTGAACAATTCTTCTATATTAATTTTTTTCTTGTCTTGCATAGTTTTACCGGAAAGCGGTATCTATGCTTTTTAATCAAGATTTTCGCGAATAAAACAAAAACTATGCGTCTCGAAAAAAAAAAAAAATCTCAGGAAAATTCAGTGATCTTTTTAAGATTACCAATTTCATTACTCAAATTTTTTTGACATCTCGCATAGTTTTGGTAGAAAATTAAATGTTTAATTTGTC
This sequence comes from Andricus grossulariae, assembly GCA_011634705.1. Lineage (NCBI taxonomy): Eukaryota > Metazoa > Arthropoda > Insecta > Hymenoptera > Cynipidae > Andricus > Andricus grossulariae. The sequence continues at coordinate 3,435,877 of JAABKJ010026545.1, read as the reverse complement.
ATTTTTATTTTCTATTGGTTAGTTAACGAGCAGCGCTCTCTAAACAAAAATCTTAGGATCTTGAGATCTTGAGATCTTAAAATCAATTAGCTCGTCCTAAGCCGCATTGCTAAGCCTTCTTGAGTGTATTGCGCAGGTTTTGCCTAAACGCATCGTAGATGTGTCGAAGAAATCGTTATCTTTACCATGTTGGTTAGCCTAGTTGCAGATTCTATCAAGTATTGAGTTAAAGTAATAGTTAAAGCGGTGCAATGTTAGTCAAAATAGTTTCCTAGAACTCTACTTATCTAGGGCTATCGATTTTGCTGTTCAATACATTGTCACGTCTGGTCATGGCCATGCCCAGTTTGTCTTGCCGCAAATCGCATGAAGCGATTTTGTAATTATTCTCATTTTATGAACACTGTAAAGAGGGTACCATATCATGGAAGCATTTTTCAGGATTGGTCTGACCAGCGCAACGTTTTTTAAAGTTACGTGCGTTCCTCGTGACAAATTCTAGGGCTTTGACAGCCTAATTGACCGCTCCTGAAATCTTCCCGTCGAAGGACATGAGTGTGTCAAGTATTATCCCCATGTAACGTATTCGTGAAACTCTCTGTCCGAAAGATACCGGATAGCTTGATGAAACTTGAGATCATCAGCGAAAAGAAAGCACAGGCAGAATATATAAAAAAGCACATATGTCCTTGAATTACAAGATAACCATCGGGGGCTCTGAGGTACCCCAAATGTAGCCTGGCAACTTCCTGAGTAGCCGTTGGCAACCCGTATGAATTTCCATCGACCATTCAAGTAGATGTAGATAACCAAGAGAGAACGTTACCAGAAGTATCAAACGCCTTGAGCTTTGCCACAAGGATTCCGTGGTCTACCATGCCGAAAGCTTTAGAAAAATCGGTATAAACCGAATCAACTTATACTCTAAAAAAATTTGAAGAGGTGTGATAGAGTTTTTCATGATTGATGCTTTCAAAGATCTTTGGAATGGAATCGAGTATTGTTATGGATTTGTTGTTTGTGACGTCATTTCGACAACCGCTCTTAAAAATCGGAATAACAATACCTGCGCCTTTGTATCTAATTTTGCAGTCAGAAAAGTCAAATTGCCTTTCGTAGATAAATGGGTTCGCATACACTAACTCGTGTTCGCTGTATTATTACCGCAAAACATGTTGCAAGGTGATTTATTAATAATCTGAGCACGTCGCATTGATATTATTTTAAAAGGACATAGGATTTCCTATAAGAGAGTTCTCAGTATTTAAAATATATTACGGGTAATAGTGATCAGAAAGAGATTTACACTAAGCCCGTCGTAAAAAGAAATGATTATAGTCAACGACAATTTTAGTGTGTTTATATTTTGAATGAGCTGCCTTTTTCGCTCCCGTAAGAATGTTGAGATAGCTGCTAAATCCATGAGGAAGAGTTGATGCTGCGTAGTCGTTTAAAAGAGCAAAATACTCAAAAGCTGCATATGCAGGTGCACATAAACAATACGTAAATCATTAGCTATTACTTGAGCGAAAATATAGTTCCACCTAAAGCTTCCTAGATAATTATTTACTGCTGCTACTTTGGCCTTCTTAAAGTTCAAACGTGTAACGTTGGAATCATAATCAATAAAAACTTTGGTAATAAAGCAACTAATTGTACATGTCGTAGGTGTATGATAGTTATGCACGAGTAAAGTAGGATCACTGCCAACATCAATTTCATCGTTGTCTCAGTTTGTAAAAATTAAGTCTAAAAGTAACCCATGCGCACTGAAGTTGTTGCTAATTTGTGCAAGGTAAAGATAGACAACAGCGTTCGAGATCAGTCAGCGAACTCAACATGCGCTTATGAGGACCCACGTTTCGGCATACTGTTTAACTCCTGGTGAGATGAATCATTCCCGATTGCTCAAGACATATAGAAATCATCGAAAACACGAGCGAAAACATGAAAGTCAGCGTTAGGAAAAGAGTCAATTGCGTTTGTTAAATTGAGAAACTTAACTTTGCGCTAGGGACATAAAAGGGGAAGAAGATGGTCAGGCTTTTCTCGAAATTTTTAACTACGCCGCAGTATCTTGTCATGTTGTTCACTCCTTCTCAGTCGGTCACTCTTCATATCTCCCTTTTGGGCCCTCTCGCCCTCTCTCTCTCTGGAAGGATTCTGCGACCTTAGCTCGACCGGGTTGCGCCCTGCACTCAGTATCAGTATTCCTTCAGCCTTTCTAAACGTTTTTAGTTAAAAGACAAAGATCGTCGAAAGAGTCTTTTTCTTGCAATATCTGAGTGTAATCTTGAGTTTATAATCTTGGTATCAAATAGAGATAAGGACTTGGTTCTTCATCCTCTTATAAATGATTATTCAGCTATATCTATATGAGCACACAATCTCCTTCAAGTTCCCGAGCTCATTGAATAGTCTGGTAATCTAAAAATCAATTTTCTTACTAGTCAAGACTCCTTTTTTCACTGTGGGGGTGATTCTGGACAATCTTATTCTCATTCATGAGGTTTCAGCAAACCCATCAAATTCTTCTTTTCCTCCGCAAGGAAATAATCAACCAAAAGATTCCTCTAGCGAAAATCTCGATACCCAAAAATTGGAAAATTCGTCTCTTCCTCCTCTAGGAAATAATGGAACGGTACAGGGTGAAAGTTACAGGCAAAACATAAAAACAATAACCCAACATCTTCAGGAAAGCCTGCGAATGGATCGTGTTCAAGGTCGAGAATCTAGAAGCAGCTCCTCATCCCCGACTCGGCGAAGAAATTTCGCGACTCCTCAAGTGAATCGGTTACAGACAACGTCCATTCCCGTGACAATGTCTATTCCCGCGAAGGATGTCATCAGAACCGTCGAAGAATTGAGAGGACGTGATGATGTTGGTGTCGAGGACTTTATCAAGTTAGTCAAATGTGCGAAATTGAGATGTTCACAGCCGGATTTACATCTGGACTTTATTATTGCCTAAAAAATTAAAGACCAAGCCAAACGTACCATCCGCTTCAGCTGAGTAGATGATTATGATTAGTTGTTCTACGTTTTGAGGCAAAATGTAGGTATAATCAGTTCAGTTGAGTTGGGTTGAGTCGCTCCAAACTCGAATCCGTCAAGCAAGAAGGCATGGAGACCGTTCAGAATTATAATATGCGGTTCCGGCATCATTAAAATGAACTAATTTACGCGGTCCAGAACGAACAATCAAATCGAACCGCGCGACGCTTAGCAATTTAAATAGAGGAAAAATCGACAATTAAAAAATACATTATGAACAACGAATAACATTAATAATAACACAGCGCCAAGGCCAACTATTGCTACCGACGTTCCACAGGCTCTTACCGTACATGAACTTGAAAATAGTGATCAATAAGTAGCACCTAAAGTCGTTAAATTGCATTTTTCAGGAACAAAACGAGTCTAATGAGGAAAGTGTAATACTTGTACTTTACAACTCTCCCCTCTCTTAGATCCTAGTTAAGGGTAGTTCGCATACAACGCGTATACAAGGCTTTCGGAGCCTCAGTAGTCCTTGTGCCCTGGCTACGAACAGATCACTCTATATCTTTTGGTAAATAAGCAAAAGTATCTTGTATTCAGTATAAAAGAATGTATTTGGCCTCCTAAGACAAGATAGGGGTACGTCCAGCCAATAAAGGCAATATAAATAGATATGTCCAGTCAGTTAAAGCAAGTTGTGAATACCAATGATTTTTTGAAAGTCAAATCTCAATGAGAACAAATATTAAGATTTATTCTACTTTATGTCTTTTTTTGGAAACAGTAATAGAAACATTGCATATGTCAGGATGGGGAATATCTATATTTCATGATACTGACCATATCAGAGATACCAAACTATTGTCATGACGTGACTACAGCAACCAAAATTTCGAACTTTTTTCTACTAAGATATCTAGATTTCATGTATGCCTTGACTAGTAAAGGATCTTTATCTAAACTCCCATACCTAGCATAGTCTAGACTTGCCGTTCGGTGTTTCGGATTAGGTTCGAACTTCTGCACCAAAAAAACTCCGTTTTTCTGGTGCTCTGCATAATACGAGATCGCATTAACTGATATGGCCCGAGACTGCGAGATAATACAAATCGTTTATTAACCCTCAAACGGCACACTTCAACTCAGCATACGTAAACGGTACACAAGTGCGAATTGTTTTTTTTTGCAATGTTGATATTAAATATTGAACATATAATAAACATCTAACATATATTACGTATATTTAACATACATATTTAATATAGTGAGGATAAGCCGCTGAAGCTGTACCTGCGTAAATGCCAGTAAAATGAAAATTTTTCCGGTACGAATTCGCACTAGTGTGTCGTTTGAGGGTTAGGAAAAGATTAGGTTCATTATTTTTTTCGTGGAAAGCAAAAGATAAACAACACATCAAAGAAACATTTAGAAGTGATTGAAAGACCTGAAGAACATTCCAACGCTAATTCTACTTGATTCTTACAAATTCGACAGTAATAAAAAAAAAATTGTGCACCCAAAAAAGATCTACAAATTTGTTCCAAATCACTTTTTGATAGGACCCGTAGTTTTTGTTTTATTAGTAAAAAACAACATTAAAAATACAAAAATTTAATTTTTGGACAAACGATATAAGCTACGAAAAAAAAAATTAAGAAAAGTTGTTAACCCAAAAAAGAGCTAGAAATTTGCAACATATCATTTTTCAATAGGATGCCTAGTTTTTGTTTTAATCGTGAAAAATAATATTAAAAATAAAAAAATTAACTTTTCGGACGAACAACACAAGGAAAGAAACAAAGTTAATAGGCAAAAGTTATTCAGTAAAAGATAATCTACAAATTCGTTATTTATAATTTTTAGAAGGATGAGTAGATTTTCTTTCAATCTTAGAAAATAAGAATGAAAATAAAAAATTCAATTTTTGGAAAAACGACTGAAGGTTCGTAAAAAGATGAATAGACAAAAGTCGTTCAGCCAAAAAAGATCTACAAATTTGTTATACTACAATAACTGTTTATTTAACAAAATTTTTCGCCTAAATTATATCTACAAAAAACTAGACATTTTATGTGTACCTGAGACGAAGAAAAAGGGTCGCGAATGTAGAAACATAGAAAATGGGGTGTTGAAAGGCGGTTTTGAAGTCTCGTCAGAAGTAGATAGTGAATCACATTACAAATAGACTCGTAACAGCTAAATGTAAAAAATAGAACCATAAAGCGCATTTCACTACTATCAGAATAATTTGCGCCTGACTTACTATTATCGACGCATTAATTATATCGAAAATACTTGCGTTATTCAACTTCACATTCAGTCCTTCTGCTGAAGCAATTTCTTCACTTGCTTCTTCAACAGATTCCGACAGACCTACTCACTACCATCTTCCGTGTCTGACTTCCCGTAAATAAACTCTCCAACCATCATCCCATTCCTCGTCTGAAGCATCATTGTTTCCTTTTCTGCTATCGTGCTGGGTATAAATCTACAAGTAAATTGCTTGCGTTTACTATCAGAAAACTTATATGAGGCTACAATTGCTTTTAAAAAGTCAGCATCTGCTTCAGATGATATTAATATTCCATAATGAAAAAATAATTCACTCAGTGGTGCTAACGGACCGCGACTTTTTCAACTGCTCAGGCGTCGCGCAATGGTGGATTAAGGAAGAAAACTGATGTATTCTTCGTCACTCCTTCTTTACGCGACGCTTGCGTAGTTGAAAAAGTCCCAGTCTGTTAGTAACACTGAATTCACTCTTACTTTAAATTGAATTTTACGAAATACAGGGCACGTTTTCATATCGAAATGTAGATGTATGGATCTCTTCAAAGACAAAATTCGAAAACAAAGGCTTACCTTTGCATCTTTAACCACTCTTGAACTCAATGAATCTTTACAATGAGAGCTTACAAGACCTTCATTATGTGGATTTGAAGAAAGTCCACTACATACACTTGAAGAAGCTTGAGTGTCCTGGCGTAGCGACTGCGAGCCAGATAAAAAAATAATATACAGAGAACGTGTATTCTTCCAGTAGAGATGTTTTAAAAGGCACCGTATCGTATGCGAGTGTCTATTTTTTTGTTGACATTCCCTAAAATACTCGTGATCCCTCCAAAGGAAGGTAAAAAATTGTTTCTCCAAATTACCAGAAAAATACTACGAAAGTTTACAAAAAATTAGCCCTCCGCAATTTCATTAACCTAATTCTGTACGGTAAAATTGAAAATTTTGGAATTATTTTCAAGGAAAGTTTATAACCAATTAGTTTATATTATGAAGAAAATGTCGTTTAGAAATGAGTCAGTGCAGCAAAATGTAGGTAAAGTAGGTATTTGCACCGGAAACATGTGCTCAAGTCTTGTCTCAACAAATAATAATTTAAGGACACAAACGGGAAAAAATCATGGAACAATAAGATGCCATTTCTCTAAATGGACTTCATATTTTTTTAAACGAGATTTGCCGCAATGTGACTTGGCTAAGGTTGATATAACCCAACTCCGAAAAACCCTACTACAAATAATAATTGAATCAATGGTAATAGAGATTTGCATGAATTTTGTAAAAATGTTTTTATTTAAATGTTCGTGATTTAAACATTTGATTGTTCTTGGCTTGATTTTTTTTCAAATTTTAAGTATCTGCTCTCTATTTCAAATTGCCTGAAAATTCTGTTTTAGAATACCATATTAGAATGATGCGGTGTGATAGTGACGTAGGTTATACAAAGATTCACTTTCGTGCACAAAAGTAATAACTCATGTTACTGCAACAACTCCATGGAAAGTTCTCCTTCGCGTACCATCTAGAGGCATCGAAAGGAGGCTTCTGTTAACACGTGTTCGTTGCGCAAACTCGCAGTGTGCGAAAATTTTTCTCGCATGTACGCGTGTGAGAACTTCGCGCACTGCGAGCATACGCATCGGGCACGTATTCTCGAAAGCTTCCTTTCGGTGTGAAGGAGGACTATCCATGGGGGCGTTGCAAAAAGTTATATTTTTGAATGATCTTCTGACTAACGAGAACCTAATTGGAGATATTTTGTAACTGGATACGGTATAATTAATGTGTTAAAAAAGGAGATAAAATGAATTTTTCCATTTTGCCATGCGAAAATAAATACTATAATCTTTAAAGTAATTGTTAACCTTAAACAAAGTGTATCACTAATATTTTTTCTCTATATACTATTGTATTTAAAAATCGTATATTAAAATACTATGTTTAACTCTCCGCCGTCCTCGTGGGTCGTTCGTGACCCAGTCGATTTTTCAAGTGTGAATTTTATTGGGAAGAACGCGGCGTAGCACGTTACTCTTTGTCCGTAAAAAAAGTTGCGTCATATTAGGCCACAATAGACTCTTTTCGTCTACCAGTAAACGCAACGTGAAAGGTGGTCCTGTGTCGTGAACAGCCTACAAGGACGACGGCGTTAGTGTTTTATCCAGGTAAGTGAATTTTTATTTTTTTGTTTCTCTCGTACTTTTAGTATAAATAATGAACATGTAAAAATACATTTTAGGCACTTTTTCCAAAAAAAAGAGGGTCGGCATTTTTTTACAAAAACACCTTATTTTATGACTCCAGATTAATAAAAAAAAGGATAAAGCGTAAATTTGAATTGTTTGTTTATAAAAAAAGTAATAAACAATGTTGCATATAATTAGCGTCATAATGTGTAAATATTTTGATAAATTTATTGTACATTGAAGGATGGAAAACTTCACTTGACTTTGGACGAATAGAGAAAAACTATTTTTTATTATACTTTTTTTAGATCGTTTCACACAGTCACACAAAAGCACCGTAACGTGGTTTCATTTGCCATTGTAAAATCTGAATCATGGCAGAAGCGGAAAGAGATTCTCACGAATTTCGATATCATTTGCGCGAAAGACCATTGAGAGTGCTGTACGAAGATTCATCTGACGATGAGGAAGATAATGAAGAAGTAGAAGACGTAGTTTCGGACGAATTCGACGCGAAGGAGGATTCAACTTTTGATACTGAACCCTCAGGAGGAGAAGAAGAAAATTCTTACTCAAATGAGCCAGTTGGGCCTACAGCCGGACCATCAGCCGCTCAGTCAGAAAATCATCGTGGACGGCGTGTGTCAACGTTCAAAGGTAAAAAAAAATTTCATATGGTACAAGAATGCTCCTGAATCACGAGGCCGGCGATCAGTGCCTTTCTTGCCGTCGGGAAAAGATGCCGCCAAAGATGTACAAAACCCACTCGAAGCATGGTTTTTACTGTTCAACGAAAACATGTTAGAAACTATTGTTTTACATACTAATGAAGAAACTGATAGAAAACTAGCGAAGTTACCAACCGCGACACTTCGTTATCGTACTGATCTGTCTGAATTGAAAGCTTTCATAGGGTTGTTATATTTTGGTGGTGTTCAAAAAAATAACCATTTGAATACAGAAGAATTGTGTAACCCTACATTTGTCTATATTGATGAGCAACTGTTGTCATTTCGCGGGCGATTCAAAAGTCGAGTTTATATTGCAAACAAACCAGACAGAGGGAAATTATACATGGTACTGCGCGAAATATCACATGCGACAACTGGTTTACATCGGTGAATCTTGCTAAAGAAATGAAGAAAAATTACTCACTGTCAGTTGTTGGAACATTACGAAAAAATAAGGCAGAAGTACCCAAACCTTTTATCGACAGTGCTTCGGCTGGTACATCGCGATTCGCTTATGCTGATGGCATGACTCTTGTTTCATATCGTCCGAAGAAAAACAAAGCTGTGTTATTACTATCTACTTATCATAAGAGCAAGCAGGCATCAATGCAGCCATTTTGCATAATTTGAAAACAAATTATGAATCTGCGAGCCGTCGTGAATTTTGGAAAATGTTGTCTTTTGATATGATAAAGCCATGGCTGCGAATTCGGTCGGAGAAGCAAAACTTGCCATTATGAGTCAAATTTATAATCCACGAAGTACTAACTAAGCAAACTGCACATTTAGCTCAGTCCGACAAATTAGAAAAGCGTAAGCGATGCGCACTTTGTCCCGCGAAAGATGACCGAAAAACATCTTATTGTTGCACTTCGTCCAAAGTTCCAATTTGCGAAAACCATCGTTCGTTTTATTGCACAAATTGTGCACCCAAGGTGTGAAATTATTCCGTTTTCTATAATAAAAAAAAATGGAGCGAATTGTTCCCGTTTGAAAATAAAAAAACATAAAGCAAAATGAGCGTTATAAGTTTTTCTGCATGCAATATACCTCTCCAAAACCCCAATTTTTCCATTGTCAAAATAAATATGTTTTTGAAAGGCAACACAGGTAGGTTATTATTTTTACGAAAGGGCATAGTCACACAAATAAAACCCCAAAACCTTTTTTTTTTAATTACTTATTTTTAAAGTTGTATAATTTTCATGAAATTTCCACCTTTTCCTTAATTATTTAAATATTCTCAATTATTTAAAACAGAAAAAATGTATGCTCAAAAACAATTGAATGATAAAATTAAGAATCGGAATAATACCTTAGAATTTTTTAATTATTTTTTTATCGCAAACTGTATTGATGGAGCACGGGTGGACACGAATGACCCACAAGGACGGCGGAGGTAGTAAAAATAACGAGGACGGCGGTGGGTTAAGTAATAAGAAACCAATATCTAGAATAGACAAACTGAACAACTAATAGGGTGACTTATTATGGATAGGTTCATGAAATAATAATTTTTTGTGCGAGCCTGCTAAATTTAAAATACAGTACAGTATCACAGAATCATGGTGCGGTAATATGTTTTTAATTTGGCAGGATCGCACAAAAAGGTTATTATTTCATAGACCCGTAAATATTTGTTATTGCTTAATGGCTCAAAATAAAGGTAAAATCCGAAAGATGACTTTTGTATAATATAAAACTTAATAAATTCATTTCTCAGCTGTTGAGATTTTTTTAAATGTATTAATTAACTACCCACTGGGAAAAATGTCCGTATAACTGACGTCACATTCTGATTAAACTGAATTGAAATGTGTACAAATATCGTAGAATTTTATATGTTTCGAATAGGTTAGCAATCCTGTTTTTAAAATATACGTTTTAATTCCTTTTTGTGCAAGAAATTGCGCCTCACTTCAATCATGTTTGATTCGAGCGACAGTTTGAACACATTTCAATTCTTTTGACAATGATAGAAATTAAAATGAACATAATCCTTTTTAATTACATGACACGACCTCATAAGTTGCAGTCAATTTAATTCCCCATGAAGTATTAATTGTCAACATTTTACTGCGGAACGATTCCGTGTAACTAAAAATGCATTCAATGCAATCCCGAACAATACGAACATCGACGAATTAAAAACCATCCCGTTTTTCGTCCGCATTCGTATGCAGTTTAATTCAAAGCTTCCTATTGGGTAGTATTACGTCCGCTAAAAGATGAAATAATTATTTCCCCTATGCATGACACATGAAAATTCTGTATTTTTTGACATTTTACATATCAAGCATTGATGCAGCTAAAACGTTAAGTGAAGAAATTTTAAAAAGGAACGTAATATTAATGTTGGACTTACATTAGTTTGTGCACGCTTAGCATGTAAATTTTCATCATCTTTCTCCCTTCTCTGCATGGATGTTTTGGATATATCTTGATCTTCATCTTCCAAATACTGTCTATATGGTCTTCTTCGACGTGCCATAATTTCCACATAGCTATAAAGACAAAGTATTCCCTTCAATCTCACGGCATGTACATACATTTAAAACTGGAACCCTCGAAAAAAATTTATTCTTTAGCGCATTCTATAAATGAACGTTCCCTTGGCATAAATGACAAAATCCGAATTTTTCAGAATACACGAAAATCCGTCCTACTTTGAAACATTTAATGTAAAGGGAGAACCAAGAATTTAATTGCGAGCTATCACTAAACTCCATTGGATCGAGGAAAGAACGCTTTTAAAAAACAACCACTAGCGAAAAACCGTTTGTGAAAGGTACGGTGCATTTTAAAAAACGCCGATTTTGACTCAGAAAGAGCTACGTAACTTCTTAATTTTTTAATAAACCCCAATAGGTGCCATGTACGTCTAAAGTATCATCCCCCACTCAAATCTTAATATAAAAATTTGTCAGGGTGGCCACTCAAAGTTTAAACAAAAGTTCCAGGTTTTTTTCTGACTTTCCCGGTCAAACAATACATTTTATCCGATGACTTTTAAGCATTTATAATAAATATTGGATACTAATTGCTTCATTATATAAATTTTAAAAAGAAATCAATACTTTAGAACTCCAAGGTAAAATGTATGATTTAAATTATTATACAAGTTATTTCAGACTTCACAACCCAAAATGTTTTTAAAACAAGGGAAAAAGAGCCATTTTTGAAGGAAATAGGGAAATAAATTCTTTTAAGTAACATTATTGTATCATATTCCTGAGGTGAAAATATTCCAAAGTGAACTCGGTTTTTCTACGTGGAAATTTATACTTGAAAATCCAGGTGGGTTTTCACGTGGCTATAGTTTGTATTGGTACAAATATTGCAAATTAAACTTGGTTTTTCAGCTGAAATTCAAGGTGGAAATTTATACATGGGAATCTACGTAAGTTTTCACGTGGTTATAATTTTCGTTGGCGTAAATATTACAAGATGAACTCGGGTTTTCCACGTGGAGATCTACGTGGAAATCTACGTGAATTTCTACGTGGTTATAGTTTCTACCAGGTGGAAATATTACAAAGTGAATAGGATTTTCCACGTGGAAATTCACACTTGGAAATCTACGTGTATTTCTACGTGGCTAGAGTTCTCTTGTGTGCAAATATTCCAAAGTCAACTAGGTTTTTCTACGTGGAAATTTATACTTGGAAATCCACGTGGGCTTTCACGTGGTTATAGTTTGTATTGGTACAAACATTGCAACTTCAACTTGGTTTTTCCACGTGAAGTTCAACGTGGAAATTTATACATGGAAATCTACGTGGTTTTCCACGTGGTTATTATTTTCGTTGGCGCAAATATTACAAAGTGAGCTCGGTTTTTTCACGTAGAGATCTCGTGAAAATTTACACATGGAAATCTACCTCAATTTCTACGTGGTTACCCTGCAAAAAAGAAAGAATTGATACGGATTGGAGCGAATTAACATTTTTGTAATGCACGTTAATCCCGTTTTCTGATTAGTTCAAACGCATTGAGACGCATTTAGATGAATTGAGACAGTGCGAATTGAATGCATGTGAATTCATATGAATGCGTGGTCAAGATCAATTAGAAAAAAAATAAAATAAAAAGTGCATGCGTCGAGACTTGAAACAGCGATCCCTCGTGTATCAGTCCAAAGTACCCGCCACTGAGCTACGAGACAAGTTACTAAGCATTTGCAATAAATTCTACATGCCCCGCACGTTGGTTTTTCTGTTTCGGATTAAATTGTATGAATCAACATTTGCTGAAATTCGCCGTGACGCATTGGGGCGAATTCAAGTGTGTATTTTACTCTCACGAATTCAGACGCATTGGCCAATGTTGAAGCGTTTGCGTGCGGACGCATAAGTGTATTCGTTGACCTTACACTTCTGCACCGTATTTGTACACATAGAAAGATTCAAAATTGAAATACCATATTCACGAATTTACACGCATTGACACATGGTCCAATACGTCATTGTCGCAAAGCGAGATTTGCAGGATGTCTTAGTATTTTTAATCCAATGGGTATTAATACATTTTTTTTGCTGGGTTTCTTAGATTTCACAGGAACAACCCAAGCGAATTTTGAAAATACATCGATAATGGCCAATATATATCTGTAGCTATTATTCTCTCGTTCATATGGTTGCATTTCCACAATATCAGCTTGCCTACTTTCATCTATTTTTCGAATATCAACATGTCTGCGAGGATAGTTTTTGCGTGCCATTTTATGAAGCTCGTTCACCATACTCTTTTATGTTAAATGTATATCACATTTATTTATATACCTCGGCCTGGAATTAATTGTTCAGATATTGCAAAATAAAGTGCAGGTGTTGTTTACCATGAAAATCCTATATTTGTTTATTATTTTGCATTAAATTTTATTCTCAGCTACCCTTCATAATGTATTATTTCAATAAATTCATATTATTACAATTCATAATATGCATTGGTATTGAAGCATACGTATTTGCATTGTCTTGTTTTCATAATTGAAAAAAGTTCGTGTGTTTTTCCGAAAATTTTATTTTTATATTTTTAATGCTATTTTTTACGATTTAAACAAAAAGTAGCATTAAAAAAAAAATTATTTATGACAGATTTTTATAGTTTCTTTCTTCATGAGCAACTTTTCTCTATTAATTTTTTTCATAGCTTGTGTCAGTTGTCCAAAAATATGATTTCTTTATTCGTTTGAATTTTATTTGCTTAGGTTAGAACAAACAAAACGCATTCTATCAAGAAGTTATTTCTAACAAATTTGTAAATCTTTTTCGAGTTCAAAATTTTTGTCAATTTATCTTTTTACGCACTTTGCCTCGTTTTTCCAAAAATTGTATTGTTTCATTGTCAATGTTATTTTTCACGATTGGAAGAAAAACTACGCATCCTATAAAAAAATAAGTTATAACACATTTGTAGCTCTTTTTTGGGCAAAGAAATTTCGTCAATTTACTTTTTTTTATATTTTGTGTCGTTTGTCTAAAAATTCAAGTTTTTTATTTTTAGTGCACTTGAAGAGTATATCAAAACCCAATACAAAATGTAAATTCTTTCAAAAGTTATCGTGCGAGCAATCGAAAAATCTACAGACACGCTAAAACACAGACAGACACATTCGTAAAAACTTGTTTTTCGGATTCAGTGGGTCTCAAAACGTGGACATTTGATAAAAACTGGTGGTGTCAAATTTTACACAAATCTAATACCTTCTCTGATGAGAAGGTAAAAATGTAAGACTAAAATATGAAATTGTCTGAAACAATAACACCCACCTCTGATTAAATCATTAAGATATTAAACCAAAATAAAATGTAAGCTGCATTCAACTAAAACAGGTAAAAAAATTGCAATTTAAAATAATCTTCCCAAACTCTTTCAAAAGAATCTGTTTGAGATCCCCATCTTCCTAGTAATAATCCAAACCCTTGGAAACTACCCCTGATACAATTAGCGAAGCCCTTCTCAGCGTCTTCCAAATAAAACATGCAAAAAAAAATCAAATCGAAAATAATCACACCAGGCACCTTCCTAAGTCTCTAGTTGATATCGCCATCCCCATAGTAATAATGAGCAACCCAAAGAAAACTACCCCTGCATTCAGACAAGTTTTTGTTTTGAATCAAATCAATTCATTCTTTGATATAGAATCGAAAAAATATTTGTTGATTCAAAAAAAATTTATTTTATTCAAATACGTCATTGTTTAACTCAAACAAACTTTATTTGAATCAAACCAATTCTATCTTTGAAATAGGGTCAAATAAATGTTTTTTTTTATCGAAACAAACATTTTCCTGATAGTGACAACAAAATTTAAAATTAAAACAATATCACACCAAGACACGTTCATTCAGGACAGTTGCAAACTATGGCATTGTCGGTTCTTGATGCATTTTTTTTTCAATTTGAGTGAAATCTAGTCTTGCAGTTAAATAATTCTGTTTGTATAACAAAGATATTGGCATAGTTTAAAACACAAGAGGCCAGTGGAAGCTGCTTTTGTTTCAAGATAACTTGTTCTCAAACTGTATAGCGGTGGTTTTTTGAATCTCATTTGTGTGTTAGGGAAAGGCTAGAAATAGTTAAAAACCTATATAGGGGTTTTTTTGGTAAATTAATTTTCAGTTTTCAGAAGTGCACCAAAATAGCCATAAAATGTTGTTTAGTTGTTTTACGATATCTTAAATTTTTGTACAAGACGGAGTAGTGTTAGCATATAGGGGTTGTTTTTTGGAAACTTATTTTGGGTGTTCCGAAAATGCTGAAAATTGCAGCAAACAGTTGTGTAGCTGTTTTACAATCTTTTCCTACTTTTTAGATTTTTTTGCGTTTCCTAAGTGATGAATGGGCTAGTTTGCGACTACCTAGCGCCCCAAATGCAAAAATTGACTTTTTGAAAAAATTTGAAAAAACGTTGATGTTTTATTTCTGCCTAAAAAGCCGTCATAAGGCATAAATTATTTAATGGTGAAAAGTCAAAAATTTCATCGGTAGAGGGCTAGCTTCACCAACCTATATTTTATATTCATAAGTTGGTAGTATATCAAGTTATATAGAAACATGGCAAGAATATGAAATTATAAAAATGGTATCTTTCATAGTGAACAACAAGGTCTTCTTTCATCTATTTGAATAAAATTATGGTTATATTGTCCTCAACCTCAAATTTGTTTAACAATAAATGTATGATAATTGTATAATACATGCAAGTAGGAAAAGGGAAGTGATTCGCAGGCGGATTTTCCCATCTTTTATTAATTTTTCATTTACTTTTTATTTTAAATGGAAGTATTAGTCTATGTGCTTGTGTAAAGATTTAGGTAAAATATACTCAGTCATATTTTGTCAAGGCTATTTGGCTATTTGGCAAACATAAATGATACCGTAATACTATCATCACTGGTATCATTTTAGTCACTTTTACACTGCGTATAATAAAATTAATATTTGAAAATTATTCTTAGTGTGTACAGATTGTGATGGTGCAAAATATTTGCAAGTAACAATACCTTACGTTTCAAGATACAGACTATTTCGGTTTTTTTATTTTAAACAATTTCATACTTTTTCTCCCGTCAATCCAGAAGCTGCGCCGTTTTCCCAGACTTGGGTTGATTACTCAAGATAGTTCAAGCTTAAGAATAGAATCTGCCTGTTTTTCTTTCTCATTCTGTGTACTTTTCGAAAATGAGACTATCCTGAAGAATCCTGATCTCTCCAGACCTAATGCGAGACTTCAAGAAACAAATGGGACGCCTTTTGTCAATTGGAGTAACTCAACCTATCTGAAATTTTCCCCACAATCCAACTACTGTGTGCCAACCTACTCCTGTCCTTCTGGTCGTACCCCAATATTTATTGAACATCTTGAAATGCTACTAGAATTCTACTGTTCGGCCGACACTTAATTTCCTCAATAATTTATTCACCTCGGAGCGAAATTCATGATCTCTTCTGTTGGAAAGGTTTATTGTCGACTTCCGGCACTGCGAGTGGAACCTCTCTAGCTCAGACTCGGCTCTCACTGGCAACATTCCTGGTGCTATGATTTCTGATTTGGATTGAGTCTTGGTAAGAATTTCAGTAGTCAGCTTGTTTGGTCATATACTTCGGAGAGGATGTCTTGGACGGTAATTCAACATCATTTGGACCGAATTGGTTAAGTAATTATTACTAAGTTCAGAAGAGACTATTTTGGTGGACACAGTATTGTCCTTTTCAGTCAGATCCCTGAGAGTCTATTTCATATGTTAAATTATTCCATAGTGACGTCAATCACGAAATCCCATTTCAACCAATCACCATTCAGCCGGTTGCTAAAAAAGAAAACAGCGCCGGGAAATACTCTCATCTTTCGTGAATCTTTCAGAAACTATTACACAGTTGTTCTTAACATTTGGAATTGGTCTTCTGAAGTTTAAAGATAAATTGTGAACCTGTCATCCAATTATTCAAGGTATAATTAATTTCATAGTCTAGAGGGAAATATTCTGCGATACCGTGTGGCCCTTCTTGTTTTGTTGTTTGACTGGTTTGTTTTAGAATATTTGGCACACAGTTTCCGAAATATTCCTGACTGGATTAATTAATTTCTGTTTTGTGAATGTTTAGTATTTCAATTGTTTCAATAATGTTCGATTTTTGTCACATGGTTCCCTCACGTTAATTTATTTTATTTGTCCCGATATATATATATATATATTCTGTCTTTTGGTCCCAAATTGGTACTGTATTTTAAAAAATGATAATAATTCTTAAATTATTCTAGTTTCCCCTGAATTGAATTGAAGAATTAGTCACTATAACCTTCAAAAATGTGTTTAATATACGGATATAATCATATTATGTAACCCATCTGGCTGGTCTTGGAAAATCGAGACGAAAGATCAAATTTCGTTTAAAAAATTATTTAGTATCTCCATTTTGTGTGCAAATTTTGTCTTCTCCTTGTAACAATTATTTCTTCCCTTCAATTATTTTTATTACAACCCTCATTCTAACTAGAAATTATTCTTGTCCGCATCAAATAAATCTTATATCATCCTAATATAAGCAATTTATTCATAATTTATAATGAATTAATTTAATTTTTTTGTTGGATTCCGACTTGAAGAACTAGCCCCTCTACCATTTGACAGAGACGGCGCTGAGCTAGAACGTCCTTTAATTTCTGGTTCACTAATCGTAAAATAAATTGATCCAGTTATAATATAAAGCTTTAAAAATTCCAGTTAGGCGTAGAAAATGAATGATAATCAAAACATTGTCTCACATTTGTTTAGAATATAAAAATACAGCTTTTATACATTTTCAAATCTTTTTCTGAACCACTTTCAATCACTAAACTATGGATACTGATAAATATAAATAAACTCGCATTTTGGAAACCTGAGTTACAATTCATTTTCGAATTGCCCCTTTATCATAACATCTTGTTTGAAATCGTTTAGGATCATTAGAAACTTAAAGAAATTTTATTCATTTTTTGAATTTCTCTAGAAATTCCTTATAATCCCTTTATAGCTTTGAAAATACTACAGATTTCTTTGAAATCTTATGACATCTTTTACAATCCTTTAGGAAAGCCCTTAAAATCCTTTGGAAAGCATTCAATCCGTGGAGGTGCCTCGAAATTTGTTGAAATCTTTTAGAATCCCATAAAACCTCCTGCTATGTTTGAAAATCTTTGAAATTCCATGAAATTTTCATGATTTCTGACGAAATCCATGGAAATTTAATGGAATTTAAATTAAATTAAATTTGTTCATTGAATTTCTATAAAAAAATTAATTAAATCCCTATCATTTTTTTTAATTGCAATATAAAATTGAATAGCAATGATTCATTATTTCTGAAAAAGCTTTATATTACGGTGTATATATTATATATATATATATATATTATCATATATATACTGTATATATTATATTACTATTTCTAAATTTGAATTCTTATATTCCTTTGAAATATTTTCAGGTGTTTTAAAACATTTCAAGGAATTTTTAATGGTCTTGAAATAATTTGAAGGGATTGAAAAGGATTTTGAAGATTTTAGGATACTTTTATTCACCAAAGAATTTTCAAGAAAGTTTTAAGCATTTTTAAATTTGTTACGGAAAATTATTTTTTTGTAGAAAAGTAACTTTTCTGTTGAAAAAATAACATTTTCTGTTTGAAAATTCAACTATTTTCCATCTAAATAACATTTTTGGTTAAAAAAATTAACAATTTGATAAAATATCAAAGTAATTAGTTGAAAATTTATATTTTCGGTTGAAAATTCACTTATTTGGATAAAAATTAAACTATTTTTGTAAAATTTTAATTATTTGGTAGAAAATTAACTTTTTTCCTAAGAAATAATGTTTTTGGGTTGAAAAATCAACTATTTTCTAGCTAATCCATACGTTTGGCTCAAACATTCAACAATTTGGTTAAAAATTAACCTATTTTCATGAAAATTTAACTATTTTCCAGAGAATGATCTTCTTTGTTGAAAAATCAAATTTGATGATTTTCTTGATGCAAAATTAATCTTTTTGGTTGAAAATGTAACTATTTGGTTAAAAATTGATCTTCATTCATTGAAAATTCAACTTCTTAGATGAAAGTTAAGGAGCTTTTTTAAAAATTATTTTTTTTAAAGATTCATCCTTTCATTTTTTGTTTGAAATTTATTCTTTATGAGTTGAAGGTTTAACTATTTCCTTCCTCAGAATCTTGAAAAACACCCTAAGATTTTAGTAATTCTTTGAAACCCATGAAATTTTTAAAAATAAATTGAAAATTTCTTTTAGTACATTAAAATTTCCGAACATATTTCAAATCTTCTTACATCTTTAAAAATCCCTTGAAGTTTTTAAAAACTTTTAAAAAATTTCCCAGAATCTTGAAAAACACCCTAAAATTTTAGTAATTCCTTAAAACCCTTTTCATTTATGGATATGTATTGAAAATTCCTTGCCACCCCATGATTTTCTGCGATACAATTTTGCTTAGAGTGAAAATATTAAAATTTTTGGATGAATCAGCTGGAATTTTATTCAAGATGGTACGAACAACGGATATCGTGTCTTACGAGAATTGCCAAGGCTGCAGCGATAAAAAAAAGAAATAAAGATACGAGCGAGCTCGCTTCTCGTCACATTTTCCACGCAAATCGCCAACGAATGTTGATAAAAATGAAAAAAATGTCCATGCCTCTGAAATGACACGTGGACATAGCGCACGTATTCGAACCGGAACTATTCATTCATTCTTTCTCACTGCACGTAATGCCATACGAAAGTAATAACAGGAATCTCTTTAAACTTTCTCGATTAAAACTGTTCCTTACTTATTATTTTTTGTTTAAATACGGAAAATTTTTTATATTCAACCCTTGTAAATCTACTTGAAGATATTTTTTTGGGTATGTCATATGTACTATACACTGGAACCTCGATTTATGCAACTCGACATCAGGTCTAGAAAATGATTATTGTCGCTTTTCCTCAATTAAGAATTGAGTTTCAGCTGATTAGGATTTATTAACGTAAAAGTATATTATTACATTTTTTGTTAAAACAATTAATTTTCAACCAAGAAAAAGGAAATTTGCAACAAAATTGTTAAAGTTTCAGTAGAAAAACTATTAAATTTGAAAAAAAAAGAATTTCCCAGAACAGTGTTGAATTTTTTAACGAAGGAAAATATTTCGGTCAACTAAGAGAGAAAACCAATTTAAAATGTTGAGTTTTCAAGCAATAAAGATGAATATGTTTAAAATAGTTGAATTTACAACAAAAAAAGAAATTTTTCATAAAATTTGTTAAGTTTTTGACCAAAGAAATTAACTTTTAACTAAATTTATGCATCTACAATCAAAAAATTAAATTTGTGATTAAATAGTTGATATTTCAATCCAGGGAATGAATTTTCTATAAACAAAAAACAAATTTTCAACAAAATAGTTGAATTTTGAATAAAGAAACTAATAAATTAAACCAAAAAATAAGGATTTTCGACAAAAGAGTTGAGTTTTTAACCAAGGAAGATTGTTCGATCAACAAAGAAAAAAAAACATTCAAAATGTTGAGTTTTTAAGTAATTTAGACGATTTTTTTTTAAATATTTTAATATACAACAAAAGCAGGAATTTTCAATAAAATTTGTTCAATTTTTAACCAAAGAAATGAACTTTCAACTAAATTTATACATCTACAATCCAAAAATTAAATTTGATATTAAATAGTTGATATTTCAACCCAGAAGATGAATTTTCTACAAACAAAAAAAAACAAATTTTCAACAAAATAGTTACATTTTTAACAAAGAAACTACTAAATTAAACTAAAAAATAAGAATTTTAACGAAAAGAGTTGAATTTTTAACCAGGCAAAAATTTTTCGATCAACGAAGAAAAAAAAGCATTAAAAATGTTGAGTTTTCAAGTAATAGACGAATTTTTTTAAATAGTTGAATTACCAACAAAAAAAGGAATTTTCAATAAAAGTTATTAAATATTTAACTAATGAAATGAACTTTTAGCTAAATTAATGCATCTACAATAAAAAAAAATTGTGAATAAATAGTTGATATTTTAACCCAGAAGATGAATTTTCTTTAACAAAAAACAAAAATTTCCAACTAAAAACAAAAACATGATTTCGCCAACTTTGAACATTGCGCAATTCCTCCTGAAAACATATTTTTGCCTGCAAACATACAAGCATTCATCCCAACCATCAACGCTACATGATGGTATACCTCGTTTTTATCCTAAAATTTTGTGGTGTAAAGGCACCTTTTTGATCTTCGTTCCCTGGACTAATGCGGAAACCCACCTTGACCATGAATCTGACTCACACCACGCCGCGCTGCAGACTAACCAACTGACATGAGCTATCGAACGCTTGGAATTTCGTGTGAAAATCTTTGTTAAGAGTTATGGTCATAGGATAAATATATGTATCCTAACTTATAAGTAACTTTTGGGTTTCGTAAATTTGATGAAAAGGCGATTAAACAAAATTTGAATAGAAATTTTTTATTTAATCTCTTGTAAAATGAAATATTCTTTTTCCGATCCCCCATTGAAAACGCGCCATTGCATGCACGTGAAGCACGCGTGATGTGGCCGCTTCCAGCCCAGTGACTTTCGCGCATGCGCACTCCGCCGCTACAGGGTAGCCAAAAGCACTTTTTGTGGACAAAAATCTGTCTACAACCCAATTTTCCATGGATTTTGACTTTTTTTAAATGACCGTAAGTATTCCGGATATATCGAGTCGGTGCGATAATTTTGATTTGGCTAAACCAACATTTTTTATTTAGCAACAAAATAAACAATATTTTTATCCTAACTTTTCAGATGTACCTTCTTTTCTAAGATCTGCGAATTTACTAAAGAAGAGCTTAAGGAAGTGTAATTACTATCTAGCAATAGCTTTCAGTAGGTTAGAGTAAGAAAAAAATTGTTTATAATGTTTTAAACAGATTATTGAACAAAAGCCATTTTTTGTGATTTGCAATGATTGTTTGTTTGAAATTCACAGTTTTGATTTAGAATATGAGAGAAATGTATGCCTAATTATGATTATTTAAACATATCTGCAGCTTGGCAGCATTATTTAAATAATTTCCATAAATAAATGCACATTTTGACCATTTTTTCAAGAATAGGCTCCATTTTCTTTGCGAAATCAACTAAACATGTATTTAAAATGACTCTTTGCTATGATACTTCGCCAAGCGATAAGAAAAGTTAATTATTTAAACAATTTTTATACATGAATGTACATTTTGGTCACTTTTGCAGAAACAGACTTATATTTTCCGTGGAGTAAGCTAGGAATGTGTTACCAATGACTCCTTGTTGCCTTGTTTGTTCAATTAACAAGAACTGTTTATAATTTAAACAATATTCATGTAGAAATGCACAGTTTGACCATTTTTTCATAAAAAGTATTAATTTTCTTTGCGGAATCAACAATTATCAACAATTAATTAATCTAATTAGGAAAAGGTGTTGATTGTTTAAACAATATTTATAAACGAATTCACAGTTTGACCATTTTTCAATGATAAATTTTGTTTGCGAAGTGAGCTAAAAAATCCCAAGGTCATTACGTGTATGAATCAAAGGTGTGATGGGTTTTTAGTTATAGTGTTATCAAATTATGTTTTTTATTGGGAATCGTATCTTGACAACAACCGAAAATTCTAATAATTTATTCCATAAATATCATGAGGGTTCCTAAAAAGTTGAACTGCTTTTGGTACTAATGTATTATTACCATGCATAATGAACAGTCGTTTGCTTATAAAAATTGCTTAAATAATTAACTTTTCTTATCCGTTGGCAAAGTATCATATTAAAGAGTCATTGGAAATACATTTTTAGTTGATTTTGCAAAGAAAATGGAGCCTATTCTTAGAAAAATTGTCAAAATGTGCATTTATTTATAAAAATTGTTTTAAAAATTAATATTTTTTATCAATTGGAACAAAATTACAGCTAGGAGTCACTAACGATACATTTTTAGTAGGTTCCGAGAAAAAAGTGGCCCTATTCGTGGAATAATGTTAAAAATGTGAATTTGTTTATAAATATTCTTTAAATAATTACCATTAGTTGTTAATTTGAAAAAAATGACAGCAAGGAGTCATTGGCAATACATTTTTGGTCGATTCTGCAAAAACATGGAGCCTATTCATTGTGACATACGAAAACTGTGTCTTTGTTTATTAAAATTGTTTAAATAATGCTGCCAAGCAGCAGATATTTTTAAATAATCATAATTAGGCATACATTTCTCTCATATTCTATATAAAAAGCCCCCAACCCCTGTATTGTACCATGACAAAATATTGCTACCCCCCTCCACCCCCCTTACTGTACGTAATTTATGGTTTCCAGAAATAATAAGATATGGGACATGAAACTAATGGAATTTTTTTGTATTTAAGATAATACTTTTCAGGTTGAAACTACATTTTCAAAATTCTATGATTTTTCCTTGACCACATTTTTTTTCCTGTCCAAAAAATATGTGATTTTATGAAGAAAAAAAATGAATCTTAAAACCGAAAAGACGAATTTTCAACAAATAAAGATTTTTCAGTCATGAAGGGAAAAAAAATTCACCCAAATTGTTGAACCTTCAAGACAAAATACGAATTTTCTGTACAAAAAGTGAATTTTCAGCAAGTTAATTAATTTTTTAGCAAAAAAAAAAATAATTTTTAACGAAATAGTTAAATTTTCAGCCAAAGAGATAAACCTTCATGCAAAAAAAACCAACAAAGTAATTCAAATTTTACCCACGCAGTTGTATTTACAATTAAAAAAGATCGATTTTCAACAAAATAGTTACACCTTTAACCAAAAAGATGAATTTTCAACTAAAAATATAAATCTTAAAACAAAATAATTTCTTAACAAAATGGTTCAAACAAAATAGTTGAATCCTCAAGCAAAGAAGATTAATTTTCAACCAAACGCTTGCATTGTTATCAAAAAAAGATGAAATTTCTACTAAATCCGATGAATTTTTAAATCAAAAAGAAAGTTTTTCAAAACAATATTTGAAGTTTCATCCAAGAAAGATTATAGTTTGACTTTTCAATATCAAAATATGAGTTTTGAACAAGAAGTAAATTCCATACGAAGATACTTGAATTTTTAACCAAAAAGACGAATTCTCAACAAAACAGTTGAATTTTGAAGCACAAATAATGACTTTAATTGTTGAAGCTTCAATCAGATAGTGGCTTTTTATTTTTAAAAAAAATGGAAATTCTACTCAAACAGATGAATTTTTACATCAAAAAGACAACTTTTCAAAAAAATAGTTGAATTTTCATCCAAAAAAGATTTCAGTTGACTTTTCAACATCAAAGTATGAATTTTAAACAAGTAAATTTTCTACAAAAGAGTTGAATCTTCAATAAAACAGTTGAATTTTCAACCAAAAAGGATGACTTTTCAACAAAATTATTAAATTTTTAAATAAACAGTTGCATTTTTATCAAAAAAAAATTGCAATTTCTACTGAAATTGATGAATTTTTTAATTAAAAGGAAAATTAAAAAAAAAGTCAAATTTTTATCCAAAAAAAATTTTAGTTAACTTTTCAACACCAAAATATGAATTATAAACGACAAGTAAAATTCAACAAAATAGTTAAATTTTTCAACGAAACAGTTGAATTTTCGATCAAAAAGGATGACTATTTAACAAAATTGTTGAATTAGTTGCATTCTTATCCAAGAAAATTGAAATTTTGACTAAAGTAGATGAATTTTTTAAACTAAAACCAAAAATTTTCAAACCAAAAAGTTAAATTTTCATCCAAAAAAGATTTCAGTTTGACTTTGCAACATTGAAATATGAGTTTTAAAAATAGGAGTAAATTTTCTACGAAGATAATTGAATTTTTAACCCAAAAAGACGATTTGTGAACAAAACAGTTGAATTTTCAACCAAAAAGGATGACTTTCTAAGATAATTGTTAAATCTTCAATCAAATAGTGGCATTTTTTCTTTTTTTTTAAATGAAATTTCCATTAAAGCCGCTGAATTCTTAAATCCAAAAGACAAATTTTCAAAAGAATAGTTGAATTTTCACCCAAAAAAGATTTCAGTTGACTTACAATATGAATTTTAAATAAGAAAATTTTCTACGAAATAGTTGAATCTTCAACAAAACAGTTGAATTTTCAACCAAAAAGGATGACTTTTTAACAAAATGATTACATTTTTAACCAAACAATTGCATTTTTATCCAAGAAAGATGCAATTTCTACTGAAATAGATAACTTTTTAAATTAAAAGGGAATTTGTCAAAAATATAGTTGACTTTTCATCCAAAAAAGATTTCAGTTAACTTTTTAACACCAAAATATGAATTATAAACGACAAGTAAATTTTCTACGCAATAGTTGAATTGTTCAACGAAACAGAATTTTCGATCAAAAAGGATGACTTTTTAACAAAATTGTTGAATTAGTTGCATTCTTATCCAAGAAAGTTGAAATTTTTACTAAAGTAGACGAATTTTTTGATTGAAAACAAAACTTTTCAAAAAAATAGTTGAATTTTCATCCAAAAAAGATTTCAGTTTGACTTTGCAACACTCAAATATGAGTTTTAAAAGTAGAAGTAAATTTTCTGCGAAGAAAATTGAATTTTTAGCCCAAAAAGACGATTTTTCAACAAAACAGTTGAATTTTCAACCAAAAAGGATAACTTTTTAACAAAATTATTAAATTTATAACCAAACAGTTGCATTTTTATCCAAGAAAGTTGCAATTTCTACTGAAATAGATTAATTTTTCAATTAAGAGGAAAATTTTCAAAAAAATAGTTGAATTTTCATCCAAAAAAGATTTCAGTTAACTTTTCAACACCAAAGTATGAATTATAAACGACAAGTAAATTTTCTACGAAATAGCTGAATTTTCAACGAAACAGTTGAATTTTCGATCAAAAAGGATGACTTTTTAAAAAAATTGTTGAATTAGTTTTATTCTTATCCAAGAAAGCTGAAATTTTTACTAAATTAGATGAATTTTTAAACTAAAAACAAATATTTTCAAAACAAAAAGTTGAATTTTCATCCAAAAAAGATTTCAGTTTGACTTTGCAACATCGAAATATGAGTTCATAAAATAGAAGTAAATTCTCTACGAAAATACCTAAATTTTTAACCCAAACAGACGATTTTTCAACAAAACAGTTGAATTTTCAACCAAAAAGGATGACTTTTTTACAAAATTGATGACTTTTTAACAAAACAGTTGCATTTTCATCCAAGAAAGATGCAGTTTCTACTAAAATAGATGAATTTTTAAATTAAAAGGAAAATTAAAAAAAGAAGAATTCATCCCAAAAAGACTTCCGTTGACTTTTTAACACCAAAATATGAATTTTAAACAACAAGTAAATTTTCTACGAAATAGTTGAATTTTCGACCAAGAGGGATGACCTTTTAACAAAATTATTGAATTTTTAAATAAATAATAAAATTTATAACTAAAAGGATTATCTGCAGGAGGAAGCAACTGTAAAAAAGAGAAATACAAGACAAATAAATTACTATCAAGAATATTATATCATGGTTACCGCAAAACTTCATTGTAAAAATTCCCTAATTTTTCCCTGAACAATTTTTCATTTCCCCTTGCCATTAATAATATTAATGACCAGAATCTTAAGCTTGTAACATTTTTAACCTAGAATCTTTTATAAACGGAATGAAAATATTTCAAATTGAAATTGAAAAATTTCAAATTTATTCTGCTTAACAGTTATTTAAAATTATACAAATGCCCCGACTTTTGCAAGATTTTTTTCTTAATTCCTGATTTTTCCATGAGCAATAAAATTTCCTGACTTTTTTTAAATTGCTGTTAGCTAGGTTCGTTTTTCACTCACCAGGTTTCTTTGGCGTGTAAAATTACATTTATATTAAATTTCTGTACAATTACTAATTTACAATTACTATTTTAAGAAGTAACTTGTAACGTAATTTAGCTAGTATTTTTTCAGTAACTTCGAACTTTAATTTTAGTTACGTTGAAGTTAAACTGTGTTTTTTGTAAATTTTCTATTAAGAGAGGTTTATGGGTCAGTTATGGGTAGAAAATTAATCTCTTTTGGTCAGGGATTCAGCTATTTTTGTGAAAATTCGTCTTTTTAAAAATAATATCAACTATTATATTTTTCGTTAAGAATTCATGTATTTTTTTTGAAAATGCAACTATTTTGTAGAAAATTCGTCTTTCTGGATTGAAAATTCTATAATTTAGTGGAAATTTTGTTTCTTTCTTGCTTCAAAATTCGGCTTTCCGTTTCAAAATTGATCTCATTTCGTAACAAAATCTCTTTTTTTTGAAAATTCAACTGTTTTGGTAGAAATAGAAAATAAATCTGTTTTGGTTGAGGATTCAGCTATTTTGTTGAAAATTCGTCTTTTTTGTTGAATTCAGCTGTGTTTTATTTCAAATTAAAATCATTTTGGATGAAAGAATATAAACTATTATATTTTTCGTTGAGAATTCATCTATTTTGGATGAAAATTCATTAATTTTTTTAAATATTCATCTACTTTGGTATAAAATTCAATTATGTAGTTGGTTGAAAAAAAACGAACATTTTTGTTGAAAATTCAACTCTTTTCTTGAAAAAAATTGGTTTTGGTTTGATAATTCATCTCTGTTGGTAACAAAAATTATGTAGAAAGTTCAGCTATTTTGTGTAAAATTTGTCCTTTCTGGATTAAAATTGAACTACTTGGTTGAAACTTCAACTACTTTTTTGAAAATTCAGTTTTTTGTTTGAAGATTCATCATTTTAGTTGAAAATTTAATTCTTTTCTGGTAAAAAGTCCAACTATTTGGTAGAAAAGTACCTTTTTTGTTCAAAACTCATCCTTTTGGCATAAAAATCAACTCTTGTTCAAAAGTGT
Source organism: Andricus grossulariae (assembly GCA_011634705.1). Lineage (NCBI taxonomy): Eukaryota > Metazoa > Arthropoda > Insecta > Hymenoptera > Cynipidae > Andricus > Andricus grossulariae. The sequence continues at coordinate 3,408,217 of JAABKJ010026545.1, read as the reverse complement.
TCTTTTTGGTTTGAAAATTCATCTTTTGTCTTGAAAATTTGTCTTTTCCGGATGAAAATTGAACTACTTGGTGAAACTTCAACTACTTTTTTAAAAATTCAGTTTTTTGTTTGAAGGTTCCTCATTTGAGTTGAAAATTTAATTCTTTTTTTTCAAAAGTCCAACTATTTGGTTGAAAAGTAACTTTTTTGTTGAAAATTCATCCTTTTGGCATGAAAATTCAATTCTTGTTCAAAAGTGTTTTTTTTTTGTTTGAAAATTCATTTCTCCCGGAAAAAATGCATATTTTTTGTTAAAAATACAACAGTTTGGTTGAAAAATGTGACTGAAAAATCTTTCTTCCTTGAAAGTTAAACTCTTCAGTTGAAAATTCAACTAGTTTGTTAAAAAGTCATCTATTTCGTTGAAAAGTGTTGTTTTTGGTTTGAAAATTCATCTTTTGTCCTGAAAATTGGTCTTTTCTGGATGAAAATTTAACTAATTGGTAGAAACTTCAACTACTTTTTCAAAAATTCAGTGTTTTATTTGAAGATTCATCATTTTAATTGAAAATTTAATTCTTTTTTTGTAAAAAGTCAAATTATTTGATTGAAAAGTAAATTTTTGTTGTTGAAAATTCATCCTTTTAGCATAAAAATTCAACTCTTTTGTTCAAAAGTGTTCTTTGTGGTTTGAAATATCATCTTTTGTCTTGAAGATTTGTCTTTTCTGGATGAAAATTTAACTACTTGGTTGAAACTTCAACCACTTTTTTAAAAATTCAGTTTTTTGTTTGAAGACTCATCATTTTAGTTGAAAATTTAATTCTTTTTTTTTAAAAAGTCAAATGTTTGGATTGAAAAGTAAATTTTTGTTGTTGAAAATTCATCCTTTTGGCATACAAATTCAACTCTTGTTCAAAAGTGTTCTTTTTGGTTTGAAAATTCATCTTTTGTCTTGGAAATTTGTCTTTTCTGGGTGAAAATGTAACTACTTGGTTGAAACTTCAACCACTTTTTTAAAAATTCAGTTTTTTGTTTGAAGATTCATCATTTTAGTTGAAAATTTAATTCTTTTCTGGTAAAAAGTCCAACTATTGCGATGTGGATCGATCTCTCCATCATTGAACGTTGGAAGCATCTGCTTGGAATACTCTATCTGTTGGCCATCGCAGCTGGTGTTAGCTTCAATGTGTAGAGACTTTGAAAGAATGAAGTTTGGAAAAGTTTTCTTATGACTTTCTCAATGTTTTTGGTAAAAATCTAGTGCTTGCGCTGCTCCACGTATCGAGGATTTGGGCTCATTCTGTGAATATTCCTCCACCTGTATAATCTTTTTACATTCTCATTCTAATGTGCAGGTATTGGCTTGATGTAAAATTGGACTGTGTGGCTTTTCATCAATTCTCCACGTTTTAAAACGCCCTTAGTCAGAAAAAACGATTTTTTTCAAGGTGCCTGTTTGTAGTCTGCCTATAGCCTGTATGTAGTCTGTCTTTAGTATGTAGTCTGTATGCAAGATAACTTTCGAAAAAATTATCAACATTTTTTGCAGGAATTATAAATTTGGTTTACAGTTATTTGTAATACTCAGAATATCGAACAATTTATCTGTGAAATTGTTGTTGATAGAAAGCAAATTATTATCAGAGTTACAGCATTTTCAAAATTTAAAATGAAAACTAAAATTCAAATCCTTAGCCAAACAAGGGACTGTATGAAAAAAGTCACCAGAAGAAGAACTTTGATTTTTGAAAGTCCTACAATATTATCTCAGCAAGTTTTTCCATTTTTTCCAAAAATCGAAAATTCAAATTTTCATTGCACAAAAAATAACTAAAAATAAAAAATTCCATTTTGTGGTGAAACTATGCAAGATACAACAAAAAATTGATCATTTTTTGATAAGACGCGTAGTTTTTGTTCCAATCGTGAAAAACGACATTACAAATTAACAAATTGAATTTTTGGACAGAAAGACACATGGTACAATAAAATGTTTTATTCCAAATTTAACATTTTTTGTCTTTAAAAAATTTCGTAAATGAATAATTCTGTTTTTTTTTCTGTAGGTTTTCAGACAATTGTTTCTTGAAAACAATGTAACTTTTTAATGATTTATCTCCAGCCACTGTCATCAGATAAAATTCAATATGTGGAGACTGTTAAGATCTCCAGACTGTGTAACGAATTGAAATCCACGATAATATTCAAACTACTAAAATAATAATCTGCTCAATTATATTTTGCTAGAATTCCAAAATAGGCGTTTACTAAACGATTCTAAATTAAGTATTTTGTTCATGAATAGGAAGGCTAAAAGACAAGGAGGTCTAAATCTGAGCTGGCATTTTCGATTTTTTTGTTCGCTTTGAGATAAGAATGAACCACGTGAATAGATAAATAAATCGGATAATATTTAGAGGTCGCCCATTGCTAGTTTTTCTATTTCCACAGAAAAGACAAATTTTCTAAAAAATGGTAAATCATAATGCAAAACGGAACACAATATAAAACATGCGTCTAACTCAAGTTAGTATTTTTTATTCACAGGTTATTTTCAATCATGCAGACTTAAGGAGATAAGCGAAGAAAATTGTTATAAAGAAGCGTCATTCGTCTATTCCTCTCACTGAGAGGTATCTAATACATTTTAATTATTTGTATGTTCTAAAAAAATTATACAGACTAATTTGAAAAAAAAAATTTTTTAATGTTTGCATGAATTGCTTCCCAAAAATTTAAAATAATTTAGATTCATAATACAAAGAACCGAGTGAGTGGAATAGATTTCGAATGCTTCTTTATAACAAATTTCTTCGCACACCTCCTTAAATATGAATGACTGAATGAAAAAATTTGAACGAAATATAAAATTATTTTGATTAGCCGCATTTATTTCATTGTATTTAATTCTGCGTTATGATCAGCCGTTTTTGCGAAAAATTGATTATTCTATGAAAACCAACACATGCGTGATGAGTGACCTCGATATATTCTGCCGTCCTGACGAAGAAACTGTAAATTTCATTTTTATCAAAAATGGGTTTTTTATATGGTTGGATTCATAACGAAAAGATGAATTCAACTATGCTAATGATTATTAAAAATTGTAATTAAATTTCGAGATCATTAGGACTCAATAAGCATTTCTTTAGCGATTTTTGAGAATTCCTGATAAAGAAACAATACATCTGCAGAAATTCTAGCATATCTATGCAAATTCAAGGATTTGGTATAGTTTTGAACCCTCGGATCCTGATGAATGAAACACATCAGCGCAGATGTGGTTTTGCTTATGAGGAGCCTCGGTCTCTCTGCTTTTCGATTTACTAAAATTGAATTTAACAAGTACATGTTAAGTTTCTTCACTCGGATTCGAGCGTAACTTTGAGCCACCGATCCTTCTTTTCAGTAGCACATATGCACTTTTTATTTGTCACGTGAAAATAGTTGCAGTTGATTAATCATATGAATATTATGAATTTTCTGAAATAATTATAGGAATATAATTAATATATTATTATTTTTTAGAGACTATCGTAACCACTTGGTGATATCAGAAAAATTTTAATATTTTTAAATAATTGCGCGGCTTTTAATTCTCAAACTGTGAGAAAATTGGACAATGTTTTTAAAAAAATCACTTGCATGATTTTGCTGTAAAGAACATGTAAAGGAAGTTATGAATATTGTTGTCAAAATACAGTCAATTCGCTGATTTCACCCGAATCTTCTGAGTTATGAAAAAATTGATCGAGTCCTTTTTTTGACATTTCGAATTTTGATTTTAATGATATCGTTACAAACCTAGTGCATTTAATGCCTCCAAGCCGAAGAGAATATTGGATCAATTCACCACAGTATGACGTTCCGGACCTTACAGAGAACTCTGATAATGGTGAAGATTAAAACGACGGTTAATAAATTAAGAAGACACTATTATATCAAATGTATTAAATTTATTCTGTACGTCGGCCTGGGATTGCTTATTTAGATACTGCAAAATAAAGTACAAATTTGATGTATCATGATTACTTTAATATTTGTTTCTTATTTTACATTAAATCTCATTTTTAGCTACCCTAAAAATTCATTTTTATTGTCTTCATAATTAAAAAGGTGCACATTGTATAAGAAGAAGAAGAACAATTTTATTATTAAACATTGTATTGCAACTTCTATCGTTTTTCCATAAATTCAATTTATTTATTTTTAATGTTATTTTTCACGATTAGAACCAAAAATACGCATCCCAGCGTGAAGTGCTTCTATGAAAATTTGTAGATATAATTTAGGCGAAAAATTGTATTACATAAAATGTTATTGCAGCTTGTGTCGTTTTTCCAAAAAGTGCTTTTCTTCATTTTTAATGTGTTTCTATTAAAAAAGTTTATAACCAATTTTTAGATCTTTTTTTGTTGAACAGCTTTTGGCTTTTCATTTTTGTTTCATCTCTTGCGTAGTTTTTCCAAAATTTAATTTTTTTGTTTCGAGTACTATTTTTTACGTTTGAGAAAAATAAACGTCCTATCAAAAAATTATTCATAAAAAATGTATAGCTCTTTTTTGGAGGAGCAACTCATGTCCATCAATTTTTTCGGAAGCTTCTGTCGTTTCTCCAAAAACCTAATTCATTTATTTTTAATGTAATTTTTTACAGTAGCAATTACATTAAGTTGAAAATTCATTTTTTTATACGCAAATTCAACTACTTAGTTAAGAGTGAAACTATTTTGTTGAGAATCATTTTTTTTATAATGATTCATTTTTGTAACTAAAACGCTGACATGGTTAAGTAGAATTTTAGCGGGAATTTAACACAAACTTTCGTATGATTCATATATTATTATATTACTAAAATTAATGTATTAAGTAGACATTACGTCGCCATGCAGAAAAATTTTGAGAGAGGATAAATTTTCTTATCTTTCATGCCAACGTCATGTTTGTTTAGGAAAATTTTATAATATATGAGCTTGATATATACTTTTCAGCCTTAAGGTATTATATTCATAAGTTTTAGCTCAATACGTCAATTAAATATTTTTTAAATACCACTAATTGTTGCAATGGTATATTTTTTGATACCTTGAAAATTGTGGCTAGTGGGTAAGCAAAAATTGATGAAAAATATATTGTTTATAAGGCTGTGAATAAATAGTGGTTCTCTGTACGAGAAAATATTACGAGAGTAAAAATCTATTTTCTGTCAGGTCAATACAAAACTAATTGCTTTGTAAAAAGGAAATTATCGAGAATTGTATATATTAATTTTGAGAAAGTTATTAACATCGAAAACTTAAAAAATGAAAGAGTTTAATAAAACGTAGCTACTGAAGCAAAAAGAAGGACCTATTGAGAAATTGTTAACTTTATAGTCAGTTTTCATTTTCAAACTGTTTCCTTCTTATTGTTGTGAAAAAGTTCAGAAAAATAAGAATTTTACAGAATCTTTGAATTACAATCGAATAATATGGGATCAATATAAATCAAAATATAATTTAATTATGCCTACTTAGGATCCTTTGAACGCTACTTTTCAACAGTTCTGCTTTCGATTTCCACAATTTTTCTCGGTTGAATGTTTTATCTATTTTCCGTAGAAAATTGCAATTATCAAGCAAACTATGTAAACATTATTTTTATGGAATAAATATTTTTACCAGGTTGGTAAAACAATAATAAAAGAAAAAAAAGTCAGGCATCACTGCTGTTGAATTTGGGGATTGCACCTTATCTAAGCTTTCTTCCGGTTTGTCAAGCAAATTTGCGGAATTTTTGTCAAATATCATTACAAGAAAGTGCAAAAACTAGAACCTTATTTACGAAGGAACCTAGAAATAAATTCAATACATTAGAGCAAAATTATTTAAAATGACTAATGATGTTCGAAGAAAGAAAAGGACATTTTGAAGAAAAATTTTTTATTGTAGACGTAAAAATGTAAAATACTATCGTTTTCTGTAATAGCTGGCAAGTTTTTACAACATAGTAAAAGAAAATATCAATGAAAAATTATACAAATTTTTAAATTGCAGACATTTTTACTTAGCAGATATTTTTTCTTCACTTTTCGTCAAGAAACTTATACATCTTTTGCAGGTTTTAGCAAAAAAATACTGATGTAGAATTGTTGTACTTACTTGAAACAATTTTTCCATCATAGAATTAACAAATTTTCCAAGATTTGAGGATTCTCAATATTTCAAGGTATTACCAAAGATTTGTAGACTTTGAAATATTTTGGATTAATAAAAAGAGTTCAAGAAATTTTCAATTGATTTTAATAACTTGCAAGGATTTCAATACATTTTTTAAAGTTCCGGGTATTTTTTCGAATTCCAGGAAATTTTTGAAAGCTTTAACATATTTTCAGGAATTTTACAAGATTCTTAAAGATTTGAAATATCATAGAACACTTTCAATAGATTACAATAATTTAAAGTGAATCCGATGGATTTGAAAGATTGTAGGGTATTTTCAAAAATTCCAGTAAATTTTTAAAAAGTGTGAAAAGCTCTAAAGGATTACTGAGGATTAGAAATATTTTATCATATTTAGAGAAATTTCAAGGAATTTTTTAAGTCTTTATAAGATTTCAAGAAATTTGAAAATATATTAAAGAATTTAAAATATTTCAGGATATTTTAATATTTCATAGAAATAATAACTAATAACTAACAACAGAGCTATAATTTTCTTAGCAATCCTTTTATACTTGCGGTTTAAAGAAAAATTATTATTATTATTATTATCTCCAGTAACGAATCCATGAAATATTCAATAGATTTAAATTAGTGAAAATTTTGCTAATTAACTTATATATCGAATTGTTAACTAATATTAGAGTAATATTCTATCATGGCACAAATGGAATAGTGAAAAATCACAAATTTATTTTACCTACAAAATTCATTAAGTACAAATATTTTCTAATTCTTTGGGAATTCCGGTAATTAAACAATTAGTAAGCTTTCCTCGTCGATTGTTTTCGATATCGAATTGATATTTTGTAGAATTATTTTCACCTTCGAATAAGTAGACTCGAATAGATAGGTGTGTAAATAATTAAAGTGTTTCCACATAACCTGTTTACAAGTTTAACAATATTGCATTCTCATTGTGTTAATGAATTTGATTAAACAGCCAAATTTCATTAATTTCAATATAGAGGGTATTAAAAACACATGCAACATTTGACCCTCTTTGGGGCCGAAGGAAGTGGCTTTTCCAAATACGAAATTTCCATGAAGAGGTCAGCCACTAACCCTTGGAGATTCCCTCTACTAATCAGCTTTCATTGCCACTGTATCAGAGAAAAAATAAAAATGTATAAAATATAATAATACAGAATTAAATTCATAAATTAAAATAAGCAATGTTTAATATCAGTGCGAGCAGTGTTCTTTTTGGTCATTTTTGTTGGTAATTTAACAGAGGTTGTGAATTTCAGTTCTTGATCAATAAATGGAAAACCATACTCGCCAGTTGGCTTTGAACTTGTGGCAGATTGAAGTTTTCCATTACATTCTGGATATTTTTTCCCAGTTTCTATCATCTTCATAACTGAATGCAACTGCGAAAATGATATGTAACGCTTTAGTCCAAGAATCCCTTACCTAAATTGTAACTTTTATTATTTCGATATTTCTTAAAGATTTAATGCTGTTTATTGTATCTTGTTGAAACATATGATCTCTCTGATGTGCATCTATTTATATGTACATTTTCCAGGAAATTAAACCATCATAAATTACAAAAAATCACATTAAAATTTGTTGTTCCTTTACAAAAAGATTATAAAATGTACTTAAAAACTTTTTCAAAATTTGTCTTTCTTGCTCGTAAAATGAGACTGAAAAGAAGAGTCGCTATCAGATGTCGCATGATTATTTTTGAATCCTGCGTATTCTCAAATTATATAACGAAAAATGATTGAAAATCTATTTTTAATTTTGAATTTAAAATCTTACTTTTTTGTTGATTCACTTGAAGATCCAGCAGTGTGTTTGTTGAAAACATGGGTTTATCAGACATGAATCATCTCCTACGCATCAACTAATAAGAAGCTTTAATAATGTTCGTTTCTGGGCGACTCTAATATCGCTTCTTTTAATGTAGAATTTAGAATTTTTATCTAAGACCCCAATTTAAAAGTTTGGAAGTCTTTTATTCTTTAATCATTTAATTCGAACTATTCACAATTTTCAAATGTGCATTGTTTTTAGTAGTTCTAGAATGATTAAATTCTTATGCTATATAGTTTGCTATTCTTCAGTTTTTGGGAGTTCGGAATTCCAAATTGCACAATGTAAAGCTGGCTGCTGATTTGACATTGTAAAGTTCTGAAACCCTGAAATTCAAAATTATTCAATTTTTAGCATTGGCTCAATCCAATCTGGTCAGTTTTTCTAAAGTCATCGGACAAGGCATAAGGACATAAGTACCGACATTCTTCACAGTAAAAAGGCCAGAAAAAGTATTCGATCCACTTCAATGAAGAATTGATAGGCTACGAAAAAATTTTCGAAAAAGGGCATTCTCGCTCTGAGATTTATTAATTTTTCAGGCTTCAAATTCTAACTTATTTCATTTTAAAGGCTATTTGTTCATTTCCAACGTTAATAAACAAAGGTGTAGTAAACTAAGCCTGCTAATAATCTCGTTTTATTTTTTCACATTGAAGTGACGTAGCCTGTTTACAAGTTTCATAATATTAATTTATGACTGCGTCATGCATACACCATAGCTTCTTAAATTTTGTAATTAAAGTTAAAAATAAGTAATCACTTAAATTTTTCTAAGTTAGGCATAGAGAGTTCACAGGCGAATATTTTTTCGAACCTGAAGAAGAGGAGAAAATGACTAAGAATTTTTTTGTAGTTGTCAAATATTGAGAGCAAGGTGGATAATCTGCAGAATTTTCTCAAAATGTAAATGGCTAGTTTTGATCTTTAAATTGTGAAAAGATCGTTTAATTCTACGTTAACCCCCCCTCCCCCGGTGAGAGAGTAGCCACCCCTCCCGAATTTACGTATTCGTTTGCTAAACTTGGATAAAAGATGAATTTTCAATCCAAAAAGACAAATTTTAAAGAAAACATTCGCCTTTTCGACCAAAAAATATGACTTTAACCAAATAGTTATACTTTCAAGCAAATAATTACACTTTTACCAAAATAGTTCAATTTTCAATCAAATAGTTGAATTTTCCAGTCAAAAAGATTAATTTTTCTAGAAAGGAATTGCATTTTTTACTCGAAAAATAAAATGTTCAAAAAAGAAGATGGGTTTTCAACAAAGAAGGTTAATTTTATACTATAAAAGATGAATTTTAAACCTGAAAAGTTAAATTTTGAATAAAAATTTTTTTTTCAACCATGAAAGATGACGTTTCTACAATAAAAGATAAATTTTCAACAAAATAGTTGATTTTTTACCAAACAGCTGAATTTTTTACATACAAAGATAAATATTCAACCAAGAAAATTAATTTTTTATCAAAAGACAAATTTTCAACTAAAAAGTATAAGTTTTTAGACAAAAGTGGAATAGATAAATTTTCAGTTTGAAAAATCAACTTAAAAAAATATATATTTCAAATAGTTGAATTGGAGCAAAAAGACGAATTTAAAAAAAATATTTTAAGCCTTAAACAAAAAAAATTAATTTTCAACAAAGAAGATTAATTTTCTACCAAATATGGAATATTTAAATTTTCAGATAAAAAAAATTCTTTTTCAACAAAAAAGAACACAAATTTTCAACATATTAGGTTAATTTTCAACTAATGAGGTGAATCTTTAGAAAAACTTTTAACAAAGTAGTTCAAATTTTAAAATAAAAATATCAATTTTCAACAAAATAGTTAAATTTTCAATCAAAAAGATGAATTTTCCAGCAGGAAATTTGATTTTAAACCAAAAAAGACAAATTCTTAACAAAATATATGAATTTAAACCAATTTCTTGAATTTTGAAGCCAAAAAATGATTTATCTACAAAAAAGTTGAATTTCCAATCTGAAAAAGTGAACTTTCAGCAAAAAAAGTTAATTTTCTACGAAGTAGTTAAATTTCTAAATTAGTAAACTAATTTTGAACCAAATAGTTTAATTTTGTACCTAATTATTGAATGGTTAATCCAAAAATATAATTTTTTAACCAGGTGAATTAATATTGAACCAAAAAGACGATTAAAAAAAAAAAGAAATTTTTACAAAGTTCTTCAACTTTAAACCAAGTAGATAATTTTTCGGCAGTTAAATTTTCAAGCAAACAGATGGATTTTCAAATTAAGTGAATTCTTCAACTACACAATTAAATTTTCAACAAAAGAATTAAACATTCAATAGAAGTTACATTTTTATTTGAAAAAATCCATTTTCAATAAAAGAAACGAATTTTCTACAAAACAGTTGAATTTTCGATTAAATTGTTGAATTGTCAAGCCAATTGAAGCGAACTCTCTACAAAACAGTTTAATTCTCAACTTTGAAATACTAATTTTCAGCAAAAAATGTAATAGTTGATATTAAAACCAAAAAAAGATTTTAATTTGGAAGAAAAAACAGTTGAATATAACCAAGAAAGACGAACTTTCAACGATATACTTGAATTATCAACTAAAACAGATTAATTTTCAATCATACAGTTGCATTTTTAACCAAAAAATTAATTTTCACCACAAAAAAACACACGAATTGTTGATAAAAGACGTAATATTTTCTACAAAATAGTTAAATTTTAAACCAAGGGGATTCATTTTCTACCATAAAAGGCGATTTTTAAACAAAATACCTGAATTTTGAACAAAGCAGTTGGAGTTTTAACTAAAGATGATATATTTATAGCACAAAATGCAATAGTTAAATTTTCAGTTAAAATCATTATTTTTCCACCAATAAGGAAACGAATTTGTTGAACAACAGTTACATTTTTTAACCAAGCAAATTAATGCTCAAGAAAAACAATGCATTTTTAACAAAGTAGTTCAACTATCAACTAAGTAGTTTAATTTTTGACCAAAAAATATGACGTATTAACAAAATAGTTGCAATTTCAAGGAAATAATTAGGTTCTCTGACAAATAATAAAATCCTTAACCAAAAGATACTAATTCTGAATCAACAATATAATAGTAGCCTAATCAATTAAATAGAATTACCCTTCAACTAAAAATAGTCGGATTTTCTATTAATTCGTCTATTAATTCCATTAATTTCAATTCTGCAATTAATTTCACGTTCTATTAATTCAGTTCGAATTTAAGGAAAAAACGAGAAAAGGGGTAATGTTATAGAAAAAGGGAGAAAAGAGGAATTCTTTAAAAAGAAGGATAAAGGGGAGAATAAGCGCAAGAATGTGAAGCCTGAATTATGAAAGTTATTTTCAAATTTCTTAAGTTGAAGGATGTCGCGGCAAAAGTATGTAAGTCCATCGGGACAAATTTTTCAGCAGGGAGAAAAAAACCTTCTTAAAAATCAAATTCTCAAAAAAATAAAAAATAAAATTCGAGATTTGATGGAGTTCTAGAGATCTCAATAAACAAAATTTTGAAAAAGTAAATATTTTTCGAGATACAGATCGTCAAAGATCGACTGCTGTCCAAACCGTGAAAGTCCATGTCTTTGATTTTTTTTTCAGATCCCTGTTAACATAAAACATACTGAAAAGTAAAAAATTAAATTAAATAAATCTTTTCTTAACAAAAAAATGGATTTTACAATACTACATGCAGTGTTATTTTTATACAAAATATTAAGTTTATTTGTATTTTGTAACTATTTAGTACAATTTAGCCCGAAAGTCCTTCTTTTTCTCCAATCTTAATTCATTTCCGGTTTCATTTCCCGGTAGATTTTTAGAGAATTTTCAAGTCAAAACATGTTTTTAAAAAAATGTCACTCACATGGTTATGCCGTGACATCCTTCAGTTATTATTGATCTAAACCGTTGCAGTTATCTAAGTTCAAAACGTTACTTCCGTTGAATTCCTCACCCCCCCCTGCTTTTGGAAATAAATATTGCAAATAAAGAAACTAGGGAACTCAATTGCGCCATTTGGATAAAAGTACAAAAAATTTACCGAACATTCAAGATGATGATTTAAACTTTATGATGATTAATAATGATGCATTTTTTTTAAAATCCCATTTCATGATGATTTAAAAGGAAGTTTTAAGTTGAAGTTTAAAATCTTCTGAGAAAAGATAAAAAAAACAGTGTTTGCTTGATTATTATTTCTTTCTGACAACTATCATCAAACGAAAGTTATGGACTTTCTGATTTATTCATATCCTTGAAAATGAGTCCTTAGATAAAATGAAAATTGCTCATAAACACCTCCATATAAAAAATGACACCTAAAATATAGTTAGTCAATTATTCATTCTGTCCACATGAAAGCTCCTATGTTACATATACATATAAGTCAGTTTGACATTTTATAAAATTGTCTTCTATATGAGTTTGTTCCCCTTGATTTTAAGTTATTAATTTTGAAATTTAGATTAAAATGATTAAATTTTTAAAATCATGATGCACAATTTTAAATTTAGTCATTTTAAGCGTCTTAGTGTTAAGATCCCAATTTGAGAATACTCCATTTTTTAAACGAAGTTTGGAATTGTTTAATTTATAGCGCTTCAAGTTTTAAATCAATAATTTTGAAAGTTTCCAATAAGAAAGAATATCATTTTCAACGCTTTTAGAACAATTTCAGTTTAAAGCTTCACAACGTTAATAATTCTTGAATTTTTAACGTTGCAAATGACATTGATTTTTTGCGGACAAAAATCACATTTTCGAGTAAAAAAATCTGTACAATCACTTTGAATGCTACTTAATACTACATGATATACTACCTATTAATAATATTTATCATCTTTAAGATTTCTATTATATCAATCTACACTACAAGAAATTTCAGAGCAGTTTAATCTTTGAGGACTTAAACTTACTTTTTTTTAATCCTTAAAGTTATCCCCTCTCTGTGATAACATAAAGAATGAGGGGGGTCGCTGAGGACCCCAGCAGCAATTTATTTATTGCAACAAGGGTTTTTAATGTTTTTGCACGACAATTTTTTTGGATATACTTTTTTAAATCCTTTATAAGATAAAACAAGTTAATATATATATTTTTAATTTTAAAATATAAAAAAATTAAAAACTAAAAACAAAATGGAAAAAATGACTCATGATTAAAAAAACGCTGGGTATAAAATACCCCAGGAATAACTTTAAGGGTTAAATTAAGCTTTTTTATTCGAAGAAAAAAGGTTAGGTTTTTTTTTAAACCATCAAGTTAAAAAATCAACATTTTATTATTTGTTCCTAAAATAAGCACTCAGTAGGTTTTGAGCGAATACTGTCCTCTTCAACGATTTATAAAACTTTTATTATCAATTAAAAAAACTGTTCTTTCCAGTACAGTTATGATAAGGTTCTTAGAGGCCACCCTGAAACATTTTAGATTTATATTGAGAATTTTACTGTTAATATTGCACAATAATTTTTAATTGATCCCGAGTCGAAATTTTAGCCATCTTTTACTAAATTCTAGGACTTAGACTTAGGAGGACCTATAGAGGGCTAAATTTGTATTAAATTAAGCCCTCTTTTAGTCCTCCAAAGTGGCACAAAAGTCAATTTTTCCCACTTTCAGGGCTAAAAGAAGGCCTAATTTAATACAAATTTAGCCCTCTATAGGTCCTCCTAAGTCCTCCGTTTAGGCCCTGCTGTAGCCATCGAAATCCTCTAGACGAAAAGTGACATCACATGACCATTTACCCCAGGCCAAACACATGTACACCAAAAGTATAGGGATAGATTTTATAATCTGATTATATTTTCATTAAAAACAATATTGTTTCTTTACCACAATTTTTAGAATAAACATTATTACTCAGAGATTAGATTTATCACTTTCGAAATTATTTTTATCAGTTCACTAATTGTTGTTATTGGTTTTAATGGGTGTCAAATTAAAAATTGTTGTAAAGAAGTAATGCTGTTTCTCATGGAAATATAATCAGACTATAAAATTAGCCCTGCACTTTTGGTGTCCGCCTGTTTGTCCAAGAGTAAACGGTCATCTTCTCGTGTGACGTTACTTCTCACCTTAAAAGATTTCGAGCTCTGTACCTGAAAAATTATTCTAGATTATTATTTTCTAGGAAACACAAGGGCAATCGAAACAACAGTTTTTTTCATTATAAATTATATCATTATGAACCAAAAAATTTGAAGTGTACAACTACACAAAGTACAATATGAGTGAAAAGTATACTTTAATCCTCGCAAATGAAATTTGAATGAATAAATGCATATCATAAAATTGGCGTTGTAAAGAAAATGGGAAAATTCTATAAAAAAATGAATCAGATTTTGTTTAAAGCACACTTTTTTATGTGCTTTTTGAACGCTGGCTTGTCAAAGGTGCCATTATTTATGAAATAAAGAATGAATTAGGTTGGAATTTTTAGATAATTTCAAAGTAGGACTTTTTTATTATTCCCATACAAAAAAAAACTCTTTAGAACCTACATCATTAAACATTACTGTGTATCACAATGATTAACAATCTCAAAGCCAATTTCTGGTTCGATGATTTTTTAAAATAAAAATGTGAAATTACTCAAATCTGCAGCTAAAAATATTTTTTTTTTTACATTTCCCGAAAAATACTACAAGTTTATATTGTCATGTTATAGTTCGAATACTCAAAATCTGGTTAATAAATAATATCAATAGGTCTTTCCCAATAAAAAACAGAACAGAAGATATTAACGAAAGTCAAATTTGTATTGACTTTTTTCGAATTTCAGAGAAACCAACTTTATAGCTCTGTCTGATATACCATAACTGTTGTTATGCATATTAAAGAATTAAGTAAATAAACTAATTATAATAAATATCTAATTAAATAGAATAATTAAATTATATAAATACGCGAAAAGCACATAGGTCGTGAGGAAGTAAGCGAATCAAAAGAGGGCCTCGAGGTCCAATGGGATTCAAAAGAGAACGTGGTGGGCTAAGCTGGACTAAAGGAGGCCTTAAATGGAATCATGCAGGGCTAAACGTTTGCTTTCCTTGAATCAGCCGGATTGAAGTCGAGCACGAAGGGTTTCATTTTGACATGTCAAGACGGTGGTATTTCCATTACAGCACATGATCGCAACATTTTGAGCCAAGACATTCCCGATGATAGCTGCAGAGCCTGTCATGCACGCCCCGACCTTTTAGGACATATACTATCTACTTGTCCAACTCATGCGGGAACGACCTACATCCAAAGGCACAATGCGGCACTAAAAATGCTTCATTACCATCTCTTTCACTCTTACGGCATTAGCGCAACTATCGCTCTGCTAAACGCTCTTAGAGTAATAGTCAATTGTCGAAAATGGGAAGTGCCGCATATACTGGAACTTCAAATTCTCGAAAATTGTTTCTGTTGCACACTCGAGGCCTGACATAGCCATAGCCAAGGAGAAAGAAAAGAAAGAGAGGTATAAAGACTTTAAAAGAAAGTTGCGACGGTTATACCCGGAATATTATGTAAAGCTAATCGTCTTGATCATCGGCGCTCTTGGAGGTGCCAAGGTTTCACTAGTTAATAGCCTGAAAAGCATCCCTGCGTGTCAACAGAATGTTAAGACACTTGCGGGGAAATGCAGAAGGCCGTCGTCCTTGCGTCACTTGGTGCCCTCAGAATGCACGGGACTTTTGCCGGATCATCGTATCGAATTCGTCGCAGACTGTAGCCACCTATATCACGGTCGTGAGGCGTGGTTATGGCTGAAATTTTACCGCGATTTCACTAAAAGCGGGTGCTTTGGTATAAAATGTGAGAAAATGTAATGTTTTATTACGAATAATTCAAAACAGGTGCTATAGGGCTATTGTTTGAGTAATTTCATATGAAAAATCACAATTTGGATCTTTTTCAACGATTACGCTCAATTTGTTTACGGAATCAAAAAAAAAATTATTTTCCATGACTCTTCGCTATAATCCATTGATCATTTATAAGAATTATTAACTATTTACACAATCTTCATACACAAATTCAGAGTTTGGCTATTTTGCAAGGATCAGGATCAATTTTTTTACGAAATCAACTTACCATAAATTTTTGATGACTTTTTTATGTGAAACTCTTTAAATTGACATCAGTTGTTGATCACGGAATCGACAAATAAGTTTTTCCTTATGACTTGTTGTTATGATACTTCCAAAATTTCCAATAATTATTAAGTATTCGAACAATTTTAATCTCAAGAAAAGTATCACAGCATTTATCCGTACAAAACATTATTTTCTCCTAAATTTTATACCAAAACTCTGGATTTGAATGAGTTAAACCCAAACATTCCCAATCCTAGCGTTTGGGATTGATCTAGCGTCATCAAAAATTTTGTTCACTTATTCTCACCGACGGAAAATTATTTCTAGACCATTTTGGCACAAATATACGACCGTATTTGATAAATCTAAAAGTGAAATAAAACTTTTACTTCCGAAAAGTTAAAGGAAATATTAATTTTGTTGTCAAATAAAAAATTATTTGAAATCGAATGAATAGTCTAGGCTAAAAATTGATTTCTCCACAGAAACTTTTATTGTCCATTGTTCACAGCTCAGACCATGGTTTTGCTACGATTGTATACTTGAAAAAATACAATATTCTGTTTGTTGTTGCAGATTTAAGTTTACAATTCGATTGCTTACCGAATGGCGCCCCTATTCCGGGTGTTCCTCGTTGCAAACCTTCTAATTCTCTTGCCAGGCCCCTTCCACCTGCCAGATCTAATTCTCCTGACAGATCTCCTGCTCCTACCGAGGCGCCTCTTCGTGCCAGATCCAGGTCTCCTCCTGCCGAAACGTCGGCAAGTTTCGTAGTTTTGCACACGATTGAAACCCGAAAAAGCTTTAAATTTAAATTTATCAAAATAGATGAATTGTCAACTAAAAAAGTTCAGTTTTTAACAAAGAATAGAAGTTTAATGTTCTGTTAGAGAAATAAGTTTTTGAACAAATAAAAATTTTTTCCACGAAATAGTTGAATTTTGAAACAAAAAGATTAATTTTCTACCAAAAAAGAATAATTTTGAAGAAAATACATGAATTTTCCCCAAAATTGTCTAATCCTTAATGAAGTTTTCATCCTAGTAAATGCAACTTCAACCAGATATATAACCGAAAATACATGATAATAAATATTCTTATTTCAAAATTATGTCGCACTTGGGACATTAGCCGTTTCAATAGGCTAATTTCCAAATACCGAAACATAAAAAAGAAAGAGATTGTTTAAACAATGATTATTTCTTATGTTTACTTTTTACTTGTTGATAATTAAAAATTCAGGGCAAGTTTAAAAATTTCAGAATAAGCGGCAAAGTTCTAGCAATTATCTGACAGAAGATAGTTATAAACAATAATAATTTGTTTAAACAAGTAGGCTCATCAAATTGCATTAATAATTATCTCGCTGCGAGTGAAAAGTGGCAAATGTGGAAAAAAAGTAAACAATATTGAATATAGTTGAGAAAACCGCAACTTTCCTAATTATTCAGAAACAATATTATTGAAAATAATACTAAATTGTTTATTCTATTATCTTTGTTAACTTTAAATCATTTGCACCACACTCTAATTGGAAAGTTTAAAATAATTTCAAAAATTTGGGAAAACCCACGACTTTCTAATCCTATTCTAAGAGAAAAATGCTGAAAACAATAATAAATTCTTTGAAAAATGTATATAAACATCAAATTATCAACAGAAAGTAGAATTTCATGTATTATCTACAATTTGAATTTTTTTAAATGAAGAAAAAATCATAATTAGTGTTAAAAACTCGAAGAACCAAATTTTTCACTTATGGTGTTTTTTTGAGACCATATAAGACAAGACTTATGGGTTGACATTTAAAAAAGAAATTTCGATTTGTATTCTATGATTAATTTTATTGGGAAGACAAATATTGAGTTTTAGCTCTATTCACCTAACATTGACGATTCTGAATCACGAAAGCGTCTTTTTTTTATAGGAAATACGTATTGAACTTCATGGGGCTTGCAAAACCTCTGAATATAATTTTTTTTGTTTGTTGAAAAATTAATTTCTTTTTTGTGGATTCGAACAAATTTCGAAATTAGGTGTTTGAATTTAGAGTTTAGAGCTCGAGTTCAATAGCCTTGAGTTTGGAGCTCGAGTTCAATAGCCTTCGAAAAAATAGCATGTTTCAAGATATTGTTGATTATTAAGATACTATAATCACTATTTATCACTAGTGATGTACAAAGTGATGTCAGGTCAGGTATCGGGTTCGCAACCTGGCCCAAAAACACGAATGCCCAAGCTGGATCGAAAACTAGCCCGAAAGCTCAATTTGAAATTTTGTTTAATCTCCAGAACATTTTCATAATTTATGGTGAATTACTATAAATTGCCGCCAAAGTTACCAAATATTACCAGGAATTCAACAAAACTTTTTCATTGATCTTTTGGGCCAGTGTTCGGGCTTTAGGGTCAAGTTGCAAATTCAAAACTTGACTTAGTCGACCCGTTTAAAAAAAACACCAACCCGACCCATCGGCTTCGGATTTTAAAAAATGTTGCACACTCCTACTTTTTACTCATAAGCCCTCTTAAAATTATTTATAAAAATTATTACATCTATGCATCCCGGCTTTAGCTTGAATGTCATGACGGTCATGTCCAACCTAAGATTTGCATATTTGAATATCTTCTACTAATTCTATTTTAACTCAATAATACGCGCTACTCAATAGAAGAAAATAAAAAATTTGGTAAATATTACTGTAATTAATTTGGTTATTACTATGTTCTTATACCAAATAACGCAGAGGGAAAAATTTGTATTAGCAGGTGATCAGATTGTAACGTTATTCTTTTATCTGATCATTACTTTTAATTCCATGACGCCTGAATCCTTTAGGACAGCTTTAATTTTGTATTTGAATGATGATTGTTTCTAACTTCAGTTCTATCGAATGGTCCTCTTATGAAATTAATCCATAAGAATTGGGACTTTTCGACGATTTAATTTGTCCTAGCCAGGAAATTGGCCCCGAGTATGCACGTCGGCACCAATCCTGTGAGGACGATAAACCTGAAACGAAATACTAGATTATTTACAACAATCCTAAAAGAAACCCTACCAACTACATGAGGCTCCCAATTAGCATTAAAACTGACTTCACTCTTTTCCAGTTTCAATCTTTGATTTTTAAAGTAATTTTCTAATAGAAATTCCATATAAGTGTAGCTGTCCCTTGTATGACGTCTGGATATTAATTATTAAATATTTAACTTACGTCACTTACCTAATATTTCAAACCAATCCTCGATTTTTGTTCAGCATTCATTAAAATTATTTGAACTAATAATAGTAATTATTTTAATTTAACCTATGCGCGATTCGAGTTAGACTGAGAGAAAAGGAGACAAATTATCGTTTAACATATTGTTTATTTATTGTTTTCTACATTTAATCGGAATGAGCCAGAAATTTCCATTTTCACCAGAGAAAGGGCCAGCTTGTTAGAAAAAGTAGAATATCAATATATGAAGTTCAAGAGAAAACATAAGAAGGATTGATATACTGGGGTACTTGCCAAATGAATTGGTTGAGAAGAATAATCCAAGACCGATTAAACTTGAAACAGGGCCGATCAAGTTTGAACCAGGGTTGATTAAGATAATTATCGATTCGATTGTGAACTCGCTGTCTGTCTACTAGTGATCTCCTCACAGGGAAGGTAGTAGTTCAACGTATGGTTTATCGGATGGGACTTCAGAATGTTCAACTATAAGACTGATGATTCCCTCCAGAAGTTTGGCATGCCTGGCTGATTTTTGGTGGCAGCGAAGAAAAGTTTCGAAGATTGTTTTCGTTGTCCCTAATCTCCTGGTTTTCATGGATGCTTAATTTCCGCACAATTAACCCTTATAGATTTATTTTAATCACTTTAACCCTGTTCACATATTTTACTTATTTTATAGTATTACAAATCACCATGCACATATTCCAATCTGGGTACAGGGCGAAGTGATTTTTTAATCAGGATTATTATGTAAAGACTGACTGAACTAATTTTGACAATGATATCAAAAAGGATGAACAGAGACGGAGAAGAGACTTCATACAAGACGAAAACCTAGGTAGTCAACAGACTGACAGACTGATCTAATGACGGATTTAAATGTACACGATATGATAACAGAAATTAGATTGGTTTGACTTTTTGTAGGTGGCGGGTTAAATACTTTTTCGCTACAATGCTAGATGTTTTACGTTCCATTCATGGGGTGATTTCTCTAATTTACTGCTCATTTCTAGGCGCGTTCCCTCCTGAGTGTTCTAGTTAATTGTTGGTTAAATAGAGCTTATTTTACAATTTCCTTAGTTGGCTATTCTTTTTGGGGCGCGATCCCTCCTGAGTGTTTTAGGTAATTGTTGGTTGAATAGAGTTTCGCTACAATTTCCTTCGTTGGCTATTCATTTTCGGGCGCGTTCCCTCCTGTATGAGTGATAAGCTTGGTCGCAATTACGGTGTCGGTACATTAAGAATTTCGTAGGCATGGAGCGCTTTAGAATAGTTGCATTTGGTGGGGAAAAAAGTATTGATTTCAGCTGGAGTGACAGGATGTCACACTTGACTAATCGTCAATAATTGCTCTAATTTCAAAAGTCTTCATTTAATATTTGGAGTCTGACTATTTATAATCTTTCATGAGAAATGAGCTCACAGAAACAAAAATTGAATTGCTTTTATATTCTTGTGATCGATAAGCCCTGCTTTCTCATACCAAATGTTAAGATCGAACTTGTCTTATTTTTCAATTCATTGCTCGACTCAAGGATTACCTCTCTTTATTCTATTTTACATTGAATTACGCATGTGATAATTTTGCGGTCCGGATTTCGCGATTTAAAATTATCTTAATCAAATTTCCCTTTCCCTGAGGAACAACTGGAACTTGGCTGGAATCCTTATTTTAATAAATGAGAGTTTTCAGAGCAGACTGTCGATCCACTATCCAGGTTCCGTTAAATGGTTTTAAGATACAGCGACTTTTTCAACTGCGCAGGCGTCGCGTAAAGAAGGATTGACAAAGCAAACATCAGTTTTCTTCCGTACTCCACCACTGCGCGACGCTTGCGCAGTTAAAAAAATCGCGGTCCGTTAGCACCACTGGTCCCGTTCTCGCGGACTCCCATATCCCCACTTTTCAAGTGGTTGCGCGCGCAACCGCACCTGTTTCACACAGCCATGCATGTGACCTATATAACTCTTCCGCTTAGGAATTTTCAAGTCACTCAGTAGCATATATATTTTATTTTTCACCCGCTCTTAAGTAAATCTTATAAATATTGAAACATTTTTATCCTGAACCGTTTCAAGATAAATGGAAGTTCAGTCTAACACTCAGCGACTCTCAAAATGAGGCAAAATTTGGTCTTAAAATGATGAATTTTCCCCAGATAAACACCTATCTTCAAGGGTACAAATATGAGAATGAAAATTCTCATTTTCGACTATTGACATTTAAGCTGCAATAAAATTCTAACCAGTCTTTTTCTTGGTTTGAATTTTTCATGGGTCAGCATAAATCGAAATTTCTCCCTCTGATTATTCACTCACTAGTAGTAATTTTTTTAAAGAAAAGCTTCATAAATCTCTATTTTTGATACATTATTAGATGCAACGCCCGGAAGCCATGCAGGAAGCTCACCCAAAGCCCAAGCCGAGCATGATAATATTGATCTGACGGGAAGCCTCATTTATCTGCGAAAGCCAGGTGACCACGTTCTTGCTGGAACTCTCAAAAGTACAAAAGTACACCACTTCTAGACAAGACCGAGCACATTTCTTTAAAAATGCATGATGAACATATTTTAACTGCATACCTGAAAACTCTACATGATAATCATAATCGGAATGTTGATGAATACGAGGTTTTTATTGCAAGATATGAAGCCATTGGTTTACAGGCAAAACACCATCCTCGAGATGCAGCAGCTCCCTTGGATAGATTGACGCGTTTTTTCTTTGTAGGGCCAAAATATAACCATAATCTTGTGGGAATGATGCAGTATGCAAGTAGTGCCCCTCAATGTGTGCCTAAGATCTAGGAACCAGAAATTAAAATTTTGAATAGTACCCCACAAGACCAATTGTTTTTTGTTACAGACTGATCGAGCACTCAATTTAAATCAGTCTCATCATCTTATTCAAATTAATAGAGTAATTTAAAATAGATCTTCATATGACATAGTATTACTCAATGTTTTTAAATGTCTAACTACATATGTCCAAGAAGGATGTAAATTGTACATGTAAGGAATAAAACATAATAGTTATAATTCTTCAGTCTATAATTTCAACATTGTAACTCCATATGGTTAATTCCTCCATATGGTTAGAATCAATTATTCATTCTGTGAAATAAAATATGTCTATCTATTGAAAATTGAGTTTATTATGCATTTGTTTTGTTAATATTCCTAACAAAAATTACAGATTAGTTGGAAAATAGCAATATTTCGCATTTCGCATTGCTACATTTTTTGCACTAATCAAGAATATTTTTGAATAAAATTAAATCAGTTTTCAACTGAGAAAGGTCCATTCTATAACGAAAATTGAACAGCTATATTTTTGGTAAAAAAAAAATAATTTTCAATGAAGGAAAAGGAATTTTCAATAAAATGTGTTAAATTGTTAACCAAATAAATTAACTTTTAACTAACATGATGCATCTACGTTCAAAAAGTACATTTTTAATCAAATACACAGTTGAGTTTTCGACCCAGAAGATGAATTTTCTATCAAAAAAGGCCAATTTTGAACAAAGAATAAAATAGTTAAATTTTTAATTTCAGAAATAATTGTTCAAGAAAATAAAATATTCTCTCAACAAAGCTGTTAAATTTTCAACTAAACAAATGAATTTTCTACTAAAAAGATTAAATGCCTATAAAAAGCATATCAACAAAAGATAAAGTTAAATTTTTAATTAAAAGATAATAATTTTCCATTAAAAAACAATTTTTAACGAAAGAAATTATTTTTAACGAAAAATATCAATTTTGTAACAAAAGAGAATAATTTTAAGAATTTAGTTAAATTTTTAATTGAAAAGAATTAATTTTCAATTTAAAAAAAAACTAATTTTCAATCAAAGAAATGATTTTGCAACTAAATATTTTAATTTTTAATGGAATTTTCAACCTAATAGTTGAATTTTTAACCAAAAAAGTGAATGAGTCGCCAAGAAGAATAATATTCTACCACAAAATACAAAGTATCAAGAAAATAAAGAAATTTTCAAACAAATAGTTGAATTTTCAACTGAAGAAGGTAAGTCTTGGACCAAACATGGAGTAGTTAAATTTTCAGTTAAATTTTTTTCTTTTTTTTTAACAAAATATTTGATTTTTGAACCAAAAATAGGAATATTTTTTAACTAAAATGATGAATCATTAACCAAAAAAATGAATTTTTAACAAAGTAGTTGCATTTCCAACTAACAAGGAGAGGACGCGAGATGGACATCGCCGATTCGACTGGAACTTTGCAGGATGAAAGTACATCAAAATCCATCAGGGGCGTATTTTTTCTTTTGATCTTAAGGGCCTTAGTTTTCGAGATATCGGCGTTCGAGTATTTGCGCTCGAGCGCTCGACTCGCCACTGCAGAGCGGGGACCCGGGCTTTGCGGCCTTGGGCGCTTACTCACAGTACAACACTAATGCTGTGATAAACGAAAAATCCACAGGGTTTCTATATCATCAGATATCATTCCTATATAGTTTTTTTCACGTAGATTGCGAATCTTAAGACGAAAATAATCCATCAAGTCAAATTTTTTAAGAAACGGGGTCAGAAAGTAACAACAAAAAATCGTTTTTGTCGCTTTTTGGAAAAGTTGTTAAACACTATAGTCCTGCGGATAGTGATTATTTTTCATGTGAATTATGAAAATTATGTCACAAGAAATTCTATATTTTTTCAGGTATATAAAACGACAAAAACATTTTTAAGGTGAGAAACATCCGCATGTTATTAAAAATATAAAATTATATTTTCCGTTCAAACTCCAATTGTTCATCTCAAAAATATCTATGATTTTTTACTATATTATATATATATATTTTTTTTTCTTTCAAAAACAATATATAAACTTGCTTTTTTACTTTTATCGAATATTATTTGTAAATATTTAACATTATTATTCAAAGTTCTTTTTCACATACATTTTTATGAAAAGTTGATAAATGTTTTTTTTTTTTTTTGAGGAAATCATGTAACTTCTTCATAATTTTCACCTTATTTCAGTTCACTGACATTGATTAAGATGATCAATATACACTTCAATTGAATAGGACTTCATATTTTAACTTTCGTTTAGCAACTATAACATAAGTTGATGTAAGTTTTTTAATAGTGCCTAGCACGCAGTACTACAAGGAGACCGCACGCCATGTATTTCACTTGCCGCCATTTCGCGATCGCCTGTCCTCCGATTTTCTGCATAGCGAGATTTCTTCCCAGATGAGAGCGGCTCTTCAGAGAAAATTTGTAACTAAATTGTCATATGCTACTATAGGAATCGTAATTCCTTGATTTGCCACTTGAGGCGAGTGCTTCTAACCTCTCACTGCTGAGAGCGTCATCTGCCCGTAATAAGCAGACGAATCGACTACCCAATGATAGGCGCTTGGTTTTACCAGCTTACACATTTACCGTCATGACCGGACATTACCGGTCAGGTCAGGTATTACCACAGTCAGGCCGAGCAGTGCCCAACACTAAGCGTGACAAATGAAAGAAATTGTTACTTGCTAGTTTTTCTCCGTAACCAAGAACTGCTGCTAAATCTCGTCAATGTTGAATATTTGCCAAATATGCATTTCATTAGAAATGAATTTGTAAATGTAAAGAAAAGTATATTAATTATCTCAGGCAGAAGAAATAAATGAAAAGAATAATTTAAACTTTCCCTATGGTAACATTTTATACTTATTTAATTCTGAGTCAGTAATCCGCCTCTTTCCTAAATCATTTGATTTTTTTAATGGGAAAATTACAGTATTGAAAAATATAGATAAAAATAATTTCGAAAGCAGGACATATATGCATTAAAAATAAGCAAATGGTTCTCGAAACTTATTGCAAGTCTTTCTCCGCCAGAGAAACGTAGATAAAGTTTCGTGGTGACTAAGAGCTTTCAACTGGAAAATTGTTTAAATATACTTTCACAAAAATTAATTCCTAATACTTTTCTAGTGCTACATTTTAATCACATTTCACTCTGTAATTACTTCACCATCTTCGATTTCGCAAATTCAATGAATTGTGCAAATTAAGTTGTACTCGGCCAAGTCATTGAATTTTTCACGTAAAAATTTAGTCAGTTACAAGATTTTTTTAGTAAGTATGGAATTTACTGAAAATCAACATTCTTGTTTACACTGTAAAGAAAGTATTATTTCAGAACTAATTTCAGGTATCGAAATACGACTAAAAAAACTGTCTACAGTCGTACTGTATGTTATCATATATATGTTATCATATTTCGAAAAAGGGCACGAAAAATATGATACCGTAAAAAAAGAGATCTCTGGTTTTTACAGAGAATGTTTAATAATATTTCAAACAGTTTCTCATAATACTTGTGCGTAATCATTCTGAAGATTTTGTGATAATATATCACTAATAGTATAATACTTTCATAAGCGTAGCAAAAAAATTTTATTTTTATTTATAAATTAGCTGCATATGAATATTAGGGGTGCTCAAACAAAAGTAGGTCCGAATATCAACGTATATTTTCGATTTTTATGTTCCTGCTTGTGGGTTAAAAATGAACCACGTGGAAGGAGAAATATAAATTGGTCTGTTTTTATAGAAAAATTAATTTTTCTCGAAAGAGGCAGATCATAACGCAAGATAACGCAGAATTATTTTTCCCGCTTATTAAGAGGTCTTTCAGTATGCATAATTTATAAAGAGACTGATGATACAAAAATACTCTTTTTTAATAAGCCGCATCTTTTATATTCTGCATAATTTTCCAGTATGAGCTCTTAAAAAAAACTTGTTTTGTTAAAAAAATAAAAAAATGTGTGTTTTTTTTAAAGAGTTATAACTCTTGACCTATGAAGATTTTTTTTTTTTTATTTACGCATAATTTCCTTCATGAAAATTTTTTCTTTATCATCATTAACATATATTTACCTACAACCGAAGTACTTTCAAAGAACTGAACACAAGTAATTTTTTCCGAAGAATACGTCAAAAGTGGTCAAGTTTGGGAGGCCATAAGTTATGACCCATTCGGACTCACTCATTGTATTTTTTTTCAGAATTACTTGGAATTGCGTATGCTTTCATTAAAATCTAGAATATTATTTTGTAAAATTGACAGGTTTTTAAGTACATATATTAACTTCAGGATAGGGGTTTTTAGCATCTTTAACAAAAAATATCGTGGTTCTTTAAATACTTATAACTCTGCGCATAATACTGAAAGAAGGTTCTTTTTTTCAACTTTTTCAGAATTTTCTCAACTTTACAAAAGCAGTCTACGAAAACACGATTTTTGGGAAATTCTTCAAAAATATTTTCCGGACGCATCGTAGTCATGATTGGAAAATTTTAAATTCTCATCAGGACCCCTCAATGAAACGCTATAGCAAACAAACGCGCTTCACCAGGGTGTCTAGGCTTTTTACAGAAAGAAAATTCCAGGACTTTTCCAGGTTTTCCAGGACAAAAAAATTAATTTTTCAAGGTACCTTTTTTGACAGTAAAAAGATAATTTTCACGAAACATGCCTCAAAAATCTGATTTTAGTATCGAAACCCCATTTCTCGGTGATTGTGCTTTTATGACGGTGATAAATCACGACGCTACAATCGAAAATATTTCGAACTTTCTCATTTTTTAGGCTTTAACAAGAATTTTATTAAAATTATAATTATTTAAAATTTGACTGAGTTATCTATTTTGAAGCTAATTTAAATTTAATTTCCAATGAAATAATGAAATTTTTAACAAAATATTTGAATTTTTAACGAAATTGTTGAATTTTCAACCAAATGATCGAATTTTAAACAAAAAAAAATAATCTCAACCAAAAACAGTTGCATTTTTAATGAAATAATTGAATTTTTAGAAGACAGCTTAATTCTTAACCAAAAAGGTGAATTTTAAATCAAAAAGGACGAATTTTTTTCCAACTAGACAAATTTTCAACAAAACAGTTGAATTTTAAACGAAACAAGAAAAATTTTCAAGCTGAGAGATGAACTTTCAATTAAAATGAAAAAACTTATAAAAAAAAAAGAATTTTTAACAAATTACTTCAACTTTCAGCCCAAAATTCAAATTTTTCAATCAAAACGACGAATTGTCAATAAATAAAGCTTTTTCAGACGCGACAAAAAACAAATCACATCCAAATTGTTAAATTTTCAAGACAAAGACGAATTTTTTGTGAAAAAGATGCATTTTCAACCCGAAGATATGAATTTCAAGCAAAAAGATTAGTTTTCTACAGATCCATCAAGCTAGCACCTCCACAATCGAAATTCCCAAATTCCTTTGTATCAGAATTTTGGGCTTTTTTTGGGCTGTATTGCCGATTATTGGACTCCACTACTTTTTTTGAAAATTCAAATTTCGATTGGAGGTGCTGACTTGACTCAAGCCAGCACCTCCACTATATCAAAGTTAAAGAAAATTAAAAATACAACATAATAAAATTTTGGGCTTTTTTTGGGCTCTTGAGTGCACGAAAAAAAAATTCAAAAAACCACCAACTATAAACAGAAAAACCAAATCAGTGCTAGTATTTTTGAGGAGCCCAAAAATCAGAGACTCCATTTACACTCTAAAATTCTAAAAAACATTATATAATGAAAAATTCATATCTGCGTGGTGTCAAGAAGTTGCTTTTCAACTGTAAGGGTTGGAGGCCAAAAATCGGTGTTGGTATTTTTCAGGAGCCCAAAAATCAGAGACCCTATTTACACTGTAAAATTCTGAAAAGCATTGTTTTTTGAAAAATTGTCATATCTTCGTGGTGTCAAGGGGTTGCTTTTCAACTGTAAGGGATGAAGCCCAAAAATCGTTGTTGATATTTTTCAAGAGCTCAAAAATCAGAGCTCCTATTCCACTGTAAAATTCTAAAAAACATTGTTTTTTGAAAAATTGTCATATCTTCCTGGTGTCAAGGGGTTGCTTTTCAATTGTAAGGGCTGGAGCCCAAAAATCAATGTTGCTATTTTCGAGGAGCCCAAAAATCAGAGACTCTATTTACAGTGTAAAATTTTGAAAAGCATTGTTTTTTGACAAAGTCCTATCTTCGTGGTTTCAAGGGGTTGATTTTCAACTGTCAGGATTGGAGCCCAAAAATCTATGTTGGTATTTTTCAGGAGCTCAAAAATCAGAGACTGTATTCACACTGTAAAATTCTAAAAAACATTGTTTTTTGCAAAATTGTCATATCTTCGTGGTGTCAAGGGGTTGCTTTTCAACTGTAAGGGCTGGAGCCCAAAAATCAATGTTGATATTTTTCAGTAGCTGAAAAATCAGTGACTCTATTCACAGTGTAAAATTTTAAAAAACATTTTTTTTTGACAAAGTCATATCTACTTGGTGACAAGGGGTTTCTTTTCAACTGTGAGGATGGGAGCCCAAAAATCAATATCGTTATTTTTAGGAGCCCAAAAATCAGAGACCCTATTTAAACGGCAAACTTCTGAAACGCATTGTTTTTTGACAAATTCATATCTTCCTGGTGTCAAGGGGTTGCTTTTCAACTGTAAGGGTTGGAGCCCAAAAATCAGTGTTGGTATTTTCCAGGAGCACAAAAATCAGAGACTCTATTTACAGTGTAAAACTTTGAAAAGCATTGTTTTTTGACAATGTCCTATCTTCGTGGTGACAAGGGGTTGCTTTTCAACTATAAGGGTTGGAGCCCAAAAATCGATTTTGGCATTTTTCAGGAGCCCAAAAATCAGAGCTCCTATTTCATTGTAAAATTCTAAAAAACATTATTTTTTGACAAAGTCCTATCTTCGTGGTGTCAAGTAATTGCTTTTCAACTGTAGGGGTTGGAGCCCAAAAATCAGTGTTGGTATTTTTCGGGAGATCAAAAATCAGTGACTCTATTTACAGTGTAAAATTCTTAAAAACATTGTTTTTTGAAAAAGTCTTATCTAATTCGTGTCAAGTGGTTGCTTTTCATCTGTAATGGTTAGAGCCCCAAAATCGGTGTTGGTATTTTTCAGCAGCCCAAAAATCAGAGACCTTATTTACAGTGTAAAATTCTAAAAACCATTGTTTTTTGACAAAGTCATATCTTCGTGCTGTCAAGGGATTAGCTTTCAACTGTATGAGATGGAGCCCAAAAATCAGTGTTGGTATTTTCCAGGAGCCCAAAAATCAGAGACCCTATTCACACTGTAGAATTCTAAAAAACTTTGTTTTTTGAAAAATTGTCATATCTTCGTGCTGCCAAGGGGTTGCTTTTGAACGGTAAGTGTTGGAGCCGACAAATCAATGTCGGTATTTTTCAGGAGTTCAAAAATCAGAGACTATATTTAAAGTGTAACATTTTGAAAAGCATTTTTTTTTGACAAAGTCCTATCTTCGTGGTGTCAAGGGGTTGCTTTTCAGATGTAAGGGTTGGAGCCCAAAAATCAGTGTTGGTATTTGTCAGGAGCTCAAAAATCAGAGACCCTATTCACACTGTAGAATTCTAAAAAACGTTGTTTTTTGAAAAATTGTCATATCTTCGTGCTTTCAAGGGGTTGCTTTTCAACTGTAAGGGTTAGAGCTTAAAAAAAAATGTTGGTATATCTTAGGAGCTTAAAAATCAGAGACTCTATTTACAGTGTAAACTTTTGAAAAGCATTGTTTTTTGACAAAGTCCTATCTTCGTGGTGTCAGGGGGTTGCTTTTCAACTGTAGGTGTTGGAGCCCGAAAATCTGTGTTGGTATTTTTCAGGAGCCCAAAAATCAGAGCCCCTATTCACACTGTAAAATTGTGAAAAACATTATTTTTTGAAAAATTGTCATATCTTTGTGCTTTCAAGGGGTTGCTTTTCAACTGTAAGGTTTGGAGCCCAAAGTCAATGTTGGTATTTTTCAGGAGCTCAAAAGTCAGAGACTCCATTTACAGTGTAAAATTTTGAAAAGCATTGTTTTTTGACAAAGTCCTATCTTCTTGGTGTCAAGGGGTTGCTTTTCAACTGTAATGGTTGAGGCCCAAAAATCAGTGTTGGTATTTTCCAGGAGAAAAAAAATCAGAGACCCCATTCACACTGTAAGATTCTGAAAAATATTGTTTTTTGAAAAATTGTCATATCTTCGTGCTGCCAAGGGGTTGCTTTTCAACTGTAAGGGTTGGAGCCCAAAAATCAATGTTGGTGTTTTTCAGGAGCTCAAAA
Source organism: Andricus grossulariae (assembly GCA_011634705.1). Lineage (NCBI taxonomy): Eukaryota > Metazoa > Arthropoda > Insecta > Hymenoptera > Cynipidae > Andricus > Andricus grossulariae. The sequence goes on along the minus strand of JAABKJ010026545.1, from coordinate 3,377,736 downwards.
ATCAGAGACTCTATTTAAAGTGTCAAATTTTGAAAAGCAATGTTTTTTGACAAAGTCCTATCTTCGTGGTTTCAAGGGGTAGCTTTTCAGCTGTAAGGGTTGGAGCCCAAAAATCGGTGTTGGTATTTTTCAGGAGCCCAAAAGCCAGACCCTGTTTACACTGTAAAATTCTGAAAAGCATTGTTTTTTGACAAAGTCCTATCTTCGTGGTGTCAAGGGGTTGCTTTTCTACTGTAAGGGTTGGAGCCCAAAATTCAATGTTGATATTTTTCAGGAGCTCAAAAAACCAGAGACTCTATTTACAGTGTAAAATTTTGAAAAGCATTGTTTTTTGACAAAGTCCTATCTTCGTGGTGTCAAGGGGCTGCTTTTCAACTGTAATGGCTGGGGCCCAAAAATCCGTGTTGGTATTTTCCAGGAGCCCAAAAATCAGAGACCCCATTCACACTGTAAAATTCTAAAAAACATTGTTTTTTGAAAAATTGTCATATCCTCGTGCTGCCAAGGGGTTGCTTTTCAACGGTAAGGGTTGGAGCCCAAAAATCAGTGTTGGTATTTTCCAGGAGAAAAAAAATCAGAGACCCCATTCACACTGTACGATTCTGAAAAATATTGTTTTTTGAAAAATTGTCATATCTTCGTGCTGCCAAGGGGTTGCTTTTCAACTGTAAGGCTTGGAACCCAAAAATGGGTGTTGGTATTTTCCAGGAGCCCGAAATTCGGGGACCCCATTCACACTGTAAAATTCTAAAAAACATTGTTTTTTGAAAAATTGTCATATCTTCGTGGTGTCAAGGGGTTGCTTTTCAACTCTAAGGGTTGCAGCCCAAAAATCGGTTTTGGTGTTTTGCAGGAGCCCGAAAATCAGAGACACCATTCACAGTTTAAAATTTTGATAAGCATTGTTTTTTGACGAATTCATATCTTCATGCTGTCAAGGGATTAGATTTCAACTGTATGGGTTGGAGCCCAAAAATCAGAGACTCTATTTACACTGAAAATTCTGAAAAACATTGTTTTTTTGCAAAATTGTCATATCTTCGTGGTGTCAAAGGGGTGCTTTTTAACTGTAAGGGTTGGAGCCCGACAATCGGTTTTGGTATTTTTCAGGAGCCCAAAAATCAGAGATCCTTTTCCACTGTAAAATTCTGAAAAACATTGTTCTTTGAAAAATTGTCATATCTTCGTGGTGTCTATGGGTTGCTTTTCAACTGTAAGGGCTGGAGCCCAAAAATCAATGTTGGTATATTTCAGGAGCTGAAAAATCAGAGCTCCTATTTCATTGTAAAATTCTAACAAACATTATTTTTTGACAAAGTCCTATCTTCGTGGTGTCAAGTAAATGCTTTTCAACTGTAGGGGTTGGAGCCTAAAAATCAGTGTTGGTATTTTTCGGGAGATCTAAAATCAGTGACTCTATTTCCAGTGTAAAATTTTGAAAAGCATTGTTTTTTGACAATGTCCTATCTTCGTGGTGTCAAGGGGTTGCTTTTCAACTGTAAGGGTTGGAACCCAAAAATCAATCTTGGTTTTTTTCAGGAGCTCAAAAATCAGAGACTCTATTTACAGTGTAAAATTTTGAAAAGCATTGTTTTTTGACAAAGTCCTATCTTTGAGATGACAAGGGGTTGCTTTTCAACTGTAAGGGTTGGAGCCCAAAAGTCGGTGTTGGTATTTTTCAGGAGCCCAAAAATCAGAGATTCTATCCACACTATAAAATTCTGAAAAGCATTGTTTTTTGACAAAGTCATATCTTCGTGGTGTCAAGGGGTTGCTTTGCAACTGTAAGGGTTGGAGCCCAAAAATCGGTGATCGTATTTGTCAGGAGCCCAAAAATCAGACCCTGTTTACACTGTAAAATTCTGGAAAGCATTTGACAAAGTCATATGTTCGTGTTGTCAAGGGGTTGCTTTTCAACTGTAGAAGTTGGAGCCCGAAAATCTGTGTTGGTATTTTTCAGGAGCCCAAAAATCAGAAAACCTATTCAAACTGTAGAATTCTAAAAAACATTGTTTTTTGAAAAATTGTCATATCATCGTGCTGTCAAGGGGTTGCTTTCCAACTGTAAGGGTTGGAGCTCAAAAATCAATGTTGGTATTTTTCAGGAGCTCAAAAAACCAGAGACTCTATTTACAGTGTAAAATTTTGAAAAGCATTGTTTTTTGACAAAGTTTTGGAAGACAATTGAATTTTCAACAAAAAAAAGGTGACTTTTCAGGGAAAAAAAAAAAAAAAAAAAAAAAAACGATTTTTCAACGAAACTGTTGAATATTTGACAAAAAATATGACTTCTTAATAAAATACTTGAATTTTTCTTTGTACCTGCAAATATGAATTTTCAACAAAGTAATCGAATTTTCTAACAAAAAATATTAATCTACAACCAAAAACATTTTCAACGAAATAGTTGAATTTTCTAGCAAATAATACGAATTTGTCACAAGAGAGTGGAAATTTTAAGACAAAAAGTTGAATTTTCAAAAAAAGAATTAAATTTTCAACAAAACAGTTGAATTTTTAACTAACAAGACGAATTTTCAACAAAGAAGATTAATCGTCTACCAAAAAAAGACGAATTTTCAACAAAATGCATAAATTTTCACATTGATTTTTTGAAAAGATCAATTTTCAATCAAAAATGGAAGTTAAATTTTTAGTACAAAAAAATTAATTTTCAACAAAAAGAAGAGGATTTTTCAACAAATAAAAATTCTTCAGTCAAGAAAGAAAAAAAAATGTTCATATAATTGAAGTTTTTAGAAGAAAGTTGAATTTTCAACAAAAAGGGTCATTTTAAATACAAAAGAACGAATTTTCTGTCCAAATTGACGAATTTTCAACTAAAACTTTGAATTTTCTACAAAAAAAAATGACTTCTTAATAAATAACTTTGATTTTTTAACAAAATAATTTAATTTTTAATTAAGATATTGTATTTTTAATCAAATAATTGAATTTTCTACCTGCAGACATGACTTTTCAACCAAATAGCTGAACTTTCAAACAAAAAAATATTTATCTTCAACCAAAAACAGTTGCATTTTCATCGAAAGAGTTGAATAATTATCTAGAAAAAGACGAATTTGTCAGAATACAGTTGAATTTTTAAGTTAAAATGTTCAATTTTCGACCAAATAGTTGAATTTTTAACCAAAAAGACTAATTTTCAATAAATAGTTGAAATTACAACTAAAAAAGATCAATTTTCAATCATGAATTTCAACCAGCATGATTAATTTTCCAAACAAAAAAATAAATTGTCAACAAATAAAGATTTTTCAGCCAAGAAATAAAAACATTTTTTCCAAATTGTTAAACTTTTAAGCCAAACTACGCTTTTTCTGTAAAATAGTTGAATTTTCAACAAAAGAGTTAGTTTGAAACCAGAAGGAGGAAATTTCAAAAAACTGGTCAAATTTTCAACTAGACATGAACTTTTAACCATGATGAATTTTCCTAAAAAAAAAAAAATTGTGAACAAATATTTTTCAATCAAGAAAAAATTTATCCAAATTTTTGAACTTATAAGGCAAAACAAGATTTTTCTGTAAGATAGTTTAATTTTCAACAAAAAAGTTAATTTTGAACCAAAAAGGAGAAAATTAAAGTTTTCTACCAACAAAAAAAACGGATTTTCAGCTAAAATGATGAACTTTCAAGGAATAGTTGAATTTTCAGTTAAAAAGCTTATTTTTCAATAAAAAAAAGGATTGAAAGAATGAATTTTCAACCAAACAGTTGCATTTTTATCCACAAAAATAAAATTTCTACTAAAACAGATGAATTTTCAAACGAAAAAGACGAATTTTCAACAAAAAAAGTTAGTTTTGAAACAAAAAGGAGGAAATTTCAATTCAAGATGATTAGTTTTCTACCAAAAACGATGAATTTTCAAACATAAGAATTAAATTTTTAACCAAGCAGACAAATTTTCAATCAAACAGTTGAATTTGCAACTAAAAAAGTCGATTTTTATTCAAAAATGGATAAGTTAAATTTTCAGTAAAAAAATTAAATTTTCAACTAGACATGAATTTTTGACCAAAATTATTAATTTTCCTAGCAAAAATAAAAATTTTCAACAAATATTTTTCAGTCAAGAAAGAAAAAAGAAATTTATCCAAATGGTTAAACTTTCAAGCGTAAACAGGATTTTTCTGTAAAATGTTTGAATTTTCAACAAAAAAGTTAATTTTAAACTCAAAAGAAGGACTTTTCAGTTTTCTACCAAAAAAGGCGAACCTTCAACTAAAATGACAAATCTTCAACTGGAACAGTTAAATTTTCAATTAAAAAAAATTATTTTCAAAAAGAAAAAGAATGTTCAAACAAAACTGAATTTACAACAAATAATGTAATTTTCTTAACAAAGCAGTCCAATAGTCAACCAAAAAGGATAACTTTCTAAAAAAATAGTTGAATTTTCAACCAAGCAATAACATTTTTAACTAAAAATATAATGATCAGGAGGAAGAACTTCATTCACAAAATTTCTTTTTTTTTAACCAACTAATTGTTCATTTTCCCTGACCAATTAATTTTCAGAGACCAGAATCTTCATCTTGTAACATTTTTAACATAGAATTTTTTATAAGCGGAATAAAAAAATTTTAAATAAAATTTAAAAAGTTCAAATTGCCAATTATTTAGAGTCTCTTTTATAGAAATGTCTTGACTTTTGCCAGATTTTTTTCAAAATCCCTGACTTTTCCCTGATTGCTAAAAATATGATATCTGTCTGAATAAAACAAGTCGAATCATTCTTTCGAATTTTTATTAAATACAGTTTACTTGATCCCTTAAAAAAAATATCAAAAGTATTTTATAATCCCGAAGATATAAATGATCAGAAAATGTATCTCAGCCAATTCCTGATCGAAATAAATAATTTGAGATTGCAAATGAGATTGATCGAAAGGTCCCTTAAATCAATAAGTATCCTATTTCAACTGGTTCCTACTTCTTTCAATTTTAAATCTATACTAGAAATACTGGTACATTTTCTGACTGATCTTCAGCACTATCGAATAAATAAAAAAAAGGAATACCTAGAATAATGAAAAGTGGAATACTAGATTGAATAACGGAAAGTTGGCGATGGTTTCGAAGGCACCTAAACTTGTTTGTGTACAGTTCGTTTTCGTTACGGGGGACTTAGTCAGGGACTTGGTTGGGGACTTAAAGAATGCTGAGTGAAGAAGAAGAAGATCCATTCTTCCTGTCTTTGAAATGAGCCTCGGCAATTTTGAGGAAACCGGGACGATCGATTTGGCCGTAGGCGATTGAGAGCATCTGCAGTGCCATGTCCTGAACTTGAGACACGCCGCTCGAGTACAGATCGTGACCCAATTCCAAACAAGTCCCGAAGTCACATTCGTCGGCCGCTATTGTCGCCCAGCGAATTACTTCCTGCAGATCCGATATTGGCGATTTTCTCTCTTCATCCGTCTCCGCTTCTTTGATTTTCTTCAACATTTTTTGCAGATCGGCTGAAAACAATTACGTATCATTAGGGCCCGTCCATAAACAACATAAACAATTTCAGACTATTTTTAACCCCCCGATCCTAGTCCAAAAGAAAAGTAACGTGGCCTGAAATTTTATCAAAGCAGGGGATATAGGGTAAATACCGTACTGAATTAAACATCAAACACTTTAAATTCCTAGGAATCCAAGTAGAAATATATTGCATTTTCAACATGAGAATTGCATTTTTAACCAAATAATTGAATTTTTCAACAAACGATTGAATTTCCTATTAAATTTTCTATTAAAAAAGACAAATTTGCGCACAACAAAAGAATTTTTAACAAAATACGAAGTTAAATTTTCGAACAAGGATATTAACTTTTCCAGTAAAGTGATAACTCTTCGACAAATAAATGAATTTAAAACCAAAAAGATGTACAAAAATCAACTGTTTGTTTTAAAATGAAATTTTTTGTTGAAAATTCATATATATTTTGTTGAATATTCGTCTTTTTTAAAAAGAACACGATTTTTCTGTAAAATAGTTTAATAATAAAAAATAAATATGAATTTTCAACAAAATACATGCATTTTTAACAAAATATTTGAATTTTTAATTGAAAAGGATTAATTAAAAAAAAATTTCCACAAACAAGATCAATTTTTAATCAAATAAATGAATTTTTAACTACAATAA